>CM042572.1:13555000-13570000 GCA_023630585.1 Cranoglanis bouderius
CCGGTGGAGACTGATAAAGGTGTCCACGCCTCGAGGTTCTGGATCAACAGGTCGGTTTTGGAATTCAGTCAATTTTACTGTTTAAAACATTATTCACAGTGTTACTGTAAAGTTTAGTTAGGTGACCGTTTTTAGGTGAACTGATATAAGCCTTTTTAAAAACACGACTGAAACGAATTAAAATGGATAAAAGATTTCTATAAAGACAAATTGGCATTTTTAGTTCCCCAAAGAACCTTTTTAGTGGTTGTTAAAAAATGTAACTACTTCAGACTCTTTGATTGTATAACAAGGTTCTATTTGTTTTATTTATTTATTTTATTCTTATTTTTGTTTGTCAGCTTACAGCAAACAATCTTGTTTATCATGCAGCTTCATATTAATATATAAATAGACTATTTTTCATGTTAGTTGATGTTCATAATGTGTTAATTGATGTTAACATTCAGCTTTTAAAATAAAAATGTTGGTGACACTTTGCAATAAGGTTTTATTTGTTAACATGAAATAACGATGAACAAAACCTTTTCAAATACTGTATCTGTTATCATTAGGTAGAGTTCATTACACCGCCCCGCATCTAGAAAACAAGTTTATGCTGTTTTGCAAATCCCACTTGTTTTTACCTATTTCGGTCATGCTGAGTTCAAATATGCCACTGAAAATTCCCTCACGTACAGTTTTCCCACAAAATAAGAATGAAGTTTTTTTTTAAATAATTTTGCTATGTTTATATTGCTTTCAGGGTTTTATTTAAATTGGTAGAAGCTGTCAAATTTCACTATTATTATTTATTAATTACAACAGTAGGTACACAAAACATAACACTTGTTCACAACATGAACAGCAGCAAATAGTCTGTGAAATGTTTGTGAAAATCTCTAAATAAAGCTATTTCAAAAGACGAACATTATAATAATATGCAGAGTGCTTAAGGAGTGAACTTCCTTTTGAGGGATTTTCTGGACTGGCAAAACACCCACAGATGTAGCAGAACTCATCTGGGCTGTGCTCGCATTTCCGTCTTTCACTGGTCATTATAAATCCCTGGAATCAGGAGTTTTGTGTGTATGTAAGTGTGCCTAGCATTCATATAAGGGCTAATCAGAGGAAAAGTGATAAATGTTGCTCACCCATTGTACATAAACATAGTGTTTCCTGTGTTGGTGGCAGTGGATCTGGCAATAGCTCTAACGTTTATGGTCCATCTTAGGCAAAAAAGCTCTACACTGGACATCAAGCTTTGTGAAACGTTGTGTTGTTCTAGAGCAAAACTAACAGCATATCTGGACTCAGCATCTAAGTATTAGTAAGAAACAATTATCAGATCCTATTCAGCAAATCTGATGCAGGGCGGTGTTATGAATTAATATGAAAGAACAATTGTATTTTTATTAAGTAGTATTAACCAGGATGAATAAGTTCTGTAAAAAAAAATAGTTCTTTGTTAGGTCATGTTAGTCAGTGTGTTAACGAATGGGACCTTATAGTAAAGTTATGCCAAAGGTGTTATTACAAGCGGGCAAATGCTTGGTTTGACCTAATAGAACAGATCCAGATTTCATGATCAGGTATAAAATGGTGTAAAATGTGAGTATAAAATAGATAAATCACAAGAGAGTGCAATCTGTAGTACATCAGTCTTTCTATATGTCTGCATAGAGCTTGACATAATGGGGCTGGTTTGCAGTACATCAGTCTTTGCCAGTGTGTGCAGATTAATGGCAGACTGTTGTTTATGATTCAAAGTGTGATTGTATGGTATTTTAGGAATGTTACCACTAGACTCAGGTCACTGCAGAGAATAAACTGCTGATAACTTTTCAACATACTTGAGCTTTTTCACTCCTTTAATTACTAATTGCTTCATAACTAATGAAACAGTTTACTGTTTATGTCTTTATTCTGGCTTTTTAACAAACACACCAGCGTCCTCTCACTTTACACTGACAAATTTGTTGACGTTATTTAATGCATCCACTTTAGTTAATGCATTATCTAACATCAACCAGCAATGAGCAATGTATTTTACAGCATTTATTCATCTTGAACAATTTTTAACTAACTAGTATGTTAACTAGTGTGTTTTTCATATTGCTTTAACTAACGTTAACAGATACAACATCAGTAAATGCTGTAGAAGTATCGCTCATTCAAGTGTTTCTTTCAAGGAGTTCATGAAAAACGTATTTCAGGGTGTTGTTTAAATGTAAACAATGAGGTGTGCATGTGTAGAGCAGTTAACTGTTTAAAATACATAAAAAGACCAGAGCATTTTTTTTCTTTTTCTTTTTTCATGCCCTTTCTGCCTTGTCAGCTATAGGCTATTTTATTTAGATTTACTGTCTGACCCCCTTATAGCATTATTTTCTGGGTGTGGGAATTAATGATAGCTAACATCAATAAGCATCATTTTCAAGATGATCCCATGTCAGTTTGCCCACATAAATCTGATTACTGTTTTGGCATATGTAAGACATATGAAATTTCACACATAGGCATAAGGAATTTGTCGAATGCAAATGCAGTATGGTGTTCAAAAACTTTAAACCTATCTGTATCTATCATCTCTCTAACGGTACCTATCATACCATTAAATAAATAAATAAATATTTCTAATATATGTAATATATTGACCTCATTGTTCTTTTCAGAGGTGGACAGTAACGAAGTACATTTACTTGACTACTGTACTTAAGTACACTTTTTGAGTATCTGTACTTTTTCTGGAAACCTGTGACTTTACCTTAAACTACATTTGAAAGACAAATATCGTACTTTTCACACGTACATTAATGGACACTATGTGAGGACATGGTCCTAAAAACAATGCAAAGTTAATTTTGTACATGAAATATTATTTTATTCACTTCACAACTTCACATATTGCCCAACAGGGCCCTTCAAATAATACAGGAATAATACAATCTGCATGAGCTTTTTAACAACATAAGTTGATCAACATGTTCATCATAAAACCAAAAGTCACAAAGACACAATATTTCAAGACTTCATGAACAGGTCAACACGGCCAAACAGCAAGACCCCCGACTAAACCGCTAAACTTCTGAACTAGAAAACGGAGAACGCTTCAGGTACAGATCCTGATCCATCCAAAGGTCCAAGGAGTGGTTAGATATATTGAAAAGAACCAGAGGTGGACAAAGTACAGATACTACAGGTCACATATTACTCCATTACAAGTGAAAGTTGTAAAGACAGATTTTTACTTCAGTAAAAGTACAGAAGTACTTGCTTTTAAAAGTACTTGAGAATCAGAAGTAAATTTCCTTTTTCATGTCAACACCTTGTTTTATTATTGTCGCATCATTGTATGTAATACTTACAATACCTTATGCCTCTGAAACAACCTGTTGAATACACTGACTAGCTTGGAGTATCTGTGGAATAAAGAGCTTTTAGATTGTTACAAACCATGTAGAGATGATAACTGCTCTCTCTGTGGCTCAGCGGCAGCACCAACACAGATCTGAATGTTCTGGTGTGATTTTTGTCAAAGGTTAAATAGACAGACGAATCGTTATCATTTAGGAAAGAGATGGTGTGGGTGTTCGAATCGAGATCGTGATCTTTTTCTGATTAATCGTGCAGCTCTACACATAACTATAGTAATTATGCAAGGTGACAAAAAAAACTATAAAAAGTTACAAGATATTAACTTATTTAACTCTTAAACTCATTTACATTTGAATTCACGCTTTTGCGTGACTTTTGCAAACCTTACCTATGCATAAGTGGTGTATCCACAAATCTATGGCAACTTGACGGGCAAATCCATAAGTGATTTGGCCGACCAGACTTCATACTGAAACTTTACCTCTAAAGCACAGACAATTTCAAGCTTTCACAAGTATTTTTAAGTTTACACTCCTCAGTAGGCTGCCGCACACTCTAAACAGTAATTCAGGGGTCCTATTAACACAACTTAATTAAACGCGTGGTTACAAGATAAAAATACTAATTTATTAATTTAATTAAACCTTTTAAGTTGCTCCAACTAGATTTTCTTCAGTAGTTTTAGCTTTGGAAATATATATATATATATATATATATATATATATATATATATAGAGAGAGAGAGAGAGAGTATATATTTATATATAAAATATACAATATGCCGTCATTTCATCAACTCACCAGCGAGGTTGTTTGGGAAACTGAAACAGTGCAGGAACTATTCAGTGTTGGGAACTGTCGGTTGCCCCACGACTCGCGTCATTTCCGCATTCTCCGATTACTACAGAAGTCTATAGGAGTGTCGCAACTCGCTTTTTCAACGGCGCTGAGTAGCCCTAACCGGGAAGATAAAACCTGTTTACTTACAAATTCAAACTCATGGCCAATAAACGTCAAGCACACTTGACGGGTAGCCATTAGTCAACCAATACCGTGTAACCACATGAGTATTCGTGAACTGCTGAAAACAGTTAAGGTTTGCTTAATTTACTAAGCAGACATTTTCTATGATACAAGCACTAAATCTCCAAGTATGGCTATGTCGCAGTGTCTAGAGGATTCACCAGGCTGGAGAAGGTCAGAGGTGCTACATGATTCAAGCATTAAAGAATTATATAATGAAAGGCACAGACTTGCCCTGGAAACGCTGGTTTCTGAAGGAATTGCCTCCTTTACAGACTTTCTAAACAAGGAGAGAATACCGAATTTTCTATCCGATGATGAGATCAGACGAATCTCCCGTGCTGCGGTTGTACCGAGATGCGTGTCCTTCGTTGGGGATGATTCACATTTAGACCAATCCAGCACCTTGGACTGTTCGTCTGTCACATATTTCCCGGAGATTTCCGACCTGGAGCCCCCTGTTTTGGAAATGGGTTGGCCCGCTTTCACTACGGGATCGTTCCGTGGAGTCACGCGTGCTGTAGCGTACTTCCAGCCCAGTTATGGCGAAAGCATTTACAGCTGTAAAGAAGCAGCAAGAAGGATGATAAAAAACGCGAAGGAGGTAATACTTAAATTCAAATTCTATAGCCACATTTACCTACTTTTTAATACCATTCTATAGCCATATTTAACGAGCGGTCCTCGATTCCGGCAGACGGACCACATTTTTATTTTATTTCCCAGCTCCAGCACTACAGGGGTATATTTGTTGCATAACTTACAAAAAATAACAGGAAAATAATAAAACAATAAAACAAGATCCACAAATAAACAGTAAGTGATACGCAAATATAAAATGAGATCCACAATTAAATAAAATGGAATGTTTCATGCATAAATTATTCTTTAAATGTATTAGATGCACTAAAATTGCATTAAAATGTAAATGGATTATGCATGAGTAAAGTAGGCTAAAACAGTATGCCTGAAATAAAATAAAAAATCTTCCAATGTCCAACATTTCTAACATTCAGGTATAAAATACAGTGCCCTCCACTAATATTGGAACACTTGGTAAATATGAGCAAAGAAGGCTGTGAAAAATTGATCTTTTGTTTAAAAAAATACACAAAAATACTCTGTTCTCATGGATAGCAAACAACACACAGGTTTATCAACAACAAAAAAAAAAAGTCTGTTAAATATAGGTGTGCAACAATTATTGGCACCCTTTTAGTCAATACTTTGTGCTGCCTCCCTTTGCCAAGATAACGGCTCTGAGTCTTCTCCTATAATGCCTGATGAGGTTGGAGAATACATGGCAAGGGATCTGAGACCATTCCTCCATAGAGAATCTCTACAGATCCTTCAAATTTCGAGGTCCACGCTGGTGGACTCTCCTCTTCAGTTCACCCCACAGGTTTTCTATTGGTTTCAGGTCAGGGGACTGGGATGGTCGGGGCAGGACCTTGATTTTGTGGTCAGTAAACCATTTTTGTGTTGATTTTAATGTATGTTTTGGATCATTGTCCTGGAAGATCCAACCACAGCCCATTTTAAGCTTTCTGGCAGAGGCAGTCAGGTTTTCATTTAATATCTGTTGATATTTGATAGAGTCCATGATGCCATGTCCAAATGTCCAGGTCCTCTTGCAGAAAAACAGCCCCAAAACATTAAAGAGCCACCACCATATTTAACCGTGGGCATGAGGTACTTTTCCATATGGCTACCTCTCTGTGTGCTCCAAAACCACCTCTGGTGTTTATTGCCAAAAAGCTCTGTTTGGTTTCATCTGACCGTAGAACCTGATCCAATTTGAAGTTCCAGTAGTGTCTGGCAAACTGAAGACGCTTGAGTTTGTTTTTGGATGAGAGTAGGGGTGGGAATCTTTAGGCACTTTGCAATCTGATCCGATTCCAATTCTGGGAGTCATGATCCAATTCCAGAACGATTCTTGATGTACATTTTTTCCTAATTAATTCCTCTGCTGTGCCCATACATCAACTTTAAATTTGAACCAAAATTGGACTATACTTTTTGTTTATAGTTCTGTATGACAGAATTGCCATCTTAAAAATGATGAAGAATTCACTAGCATACGTACGTGTGTCTGTCAAATTGTATTTTCTTCTGTTTCTGGCGTGCACTGTAACGGAAGTCGGATGTTATGGGTGTCTCAAAGAGGAAAAAAATAGACATAACTCACTTGAAGGAGACACAAGGCAAACAGGAATTAGCATTTCATCCTGTATTTAATGAAATGTCTGAAAAAAAGCGCTACCTCCTCCACATACATGAAGACGAGCGGGGAAGCGTTTAACGACCAACTCAGTCACAAAATAAAAGGGAACAAAAAGAAATATAAGTGAAGAGCAGCTCTCTCCTCACACTCCCCATCTCCCTGCATTCTCTCTATGCTCTCTGTGCTCTCTCACCTGCGCTCACATGCACATGCACAATTGTAGCTCTCCCCCATAAGTACCTAACGTAATCCTTATAAGTGACTATTACAGCAAACAGTCGCAAATTGAATTGAACGCAGAACCGATTCTGAATTTTTGAGAATCGATTCAGAATCGTTAGAGAAAGAATCGCAATGCATTGATGTTTTTTTTCCTCCCACCCCTAGATGAGAGTAGAGGCTTTTTTTCTTGAAACCAAACAACTTGTGGTGATGTAGGTGACTTCGGATTGTAGTTTTGGAGACTTTCTGACCCCAAGATGCAACTAACTTCTGCAATTCTGTAGCTGTGATCCTTGAAGATTTTTTGGCCACTCAAACCATCCTCTTCACAGTGCGTTGAGACAGAATAGAGACATGTCCAATTCCAGGTTGATTCATAACAGTTCCACTTGATTGGAACTGCTTAATTATTGCCCTGATGGTGGAAATGGGCATTTTCAATGCTTGTGCTATTTTCTTATAGGCACATCCCATTTTGTGAAGCAACAACCTTTTGCCGCACATCACAGCTAACCCAGGGGTTAGGATTTTTTTTTTCACCGAAGAGCCATTTTTTCCTTTTTGGTTAATGCATTTTTTTCGATAGAGCCATTGCAAAAACAAATATTTTAGTATTATAAAAACAAGTTTTTTTCAATAACAATAACTTTATTTAGGTCCATAGAGGGCTCAAAAGCAAACAAATTTGCAACAAACAATATATGCAGCTCTTTCACTTTTGAGTTTCCACCTGAACAGCATAAAACCTATTCTCTCTCTCTCTCTCTCTCTCTCTCTCTCTCTCTCTCTCTCTGTGTGTGTGTGTGTGTGTGTGGCTCATCTAGCGCAAGAGAAAAAAAATCCGTGCTCTTTTCCCTCTCTATCTCACATGCCATCATGATAGAGCGGTCATGCCCTTTCAGACTGACAGAGGCACGTATTTTATTTTCTGAATAATTTTCTCCTTGTTCAGGAAATCCGCAAACAGTACAGTTGCCATACTCAACATGCATGACTTTACATATCCTTCGTCAGTAAAAGGTTTTCCTTGTCTTATAATCTCCAATGAGGCAGCAAAGTTGACAGCATGCAGGCTTCCAGTTGCCCCTGTCCACGCTTGCAGCTGCTACTGTCTGGCTTGTAGTTTACGTTGGAGTTCCATGCACGCCTTCCTTCGGCTTTCGCCCACCGGGTACTTTTCTGCAAAAGCAAATGTCTCTTAACAGTTGATTTTTTAAAAATGAGGCGATACGCTCTGTGCCAATCAGACACAACAGAGCATCAGAGCTTTCAATAAAAGCAGATGTTTCAGTCCAGCCACTTTGAAATTTTTGATGCTCCTCTGAATACATTCTTTTCGCCATCTCCACAAACTAGCTAGGTAGGTGCTTGAATCTGAGCATGAGAGGTTACCATAGAATCGTAAGTGGTTTTCCATTGATTGGTGTTGTGACACTTGCGCAAAGCACTGCATATGTGCACTGGCTAGAACAACTTGAAATATATTGTTGTAAACTGCCTTTCATTCACTTTGGTAGGCTGTACAACAAAGGAATTGTAATTGACTTTGCATTTTCTGCAGGAAACTGACCTCTAGTGATGTGTCTAAGTTTTCAATGATGATATGTTGGTGAAGGGTGAAACACCTGACAAGCCACATGATTTCTGTCAAAGAGCCACACGTGGCTCACGAGCCACATAGGTTCCCGACCACTGGTCTAACCCATTGTTATGATTGACTAAGGGAATTTGTCCTATGTGTTACCTCATATTTATACCCCTGTGAAGCAGGAAGTCATGGTTGAACAATTTCCTGTTCCTAGTCGCCCACTATCAAAAATGTAAAATATCAATGGGAATATACTTCAAATACTAACCCCATTTCCATAAAAGTTGGGATTTTTTCTAAATGCAGTAAAAACAAAAATCTGTGATTTTTCAAGTCTCTTGAAACTTTAATTAACTGACAAAATTACAAAGAAAAGATATTCAATGTTTTCACTGACCAACTTAATTGTATTTTGTAAATAAAGACAAATTTAGAATTTGATGCCTTCAACACACTCAAAAAAAGTTGGGACAGAGACATGTTTACCACTGCATTAAATCACCCTTCCTTTTAATTACACTTTTAATCGTTTGGGAACTGAGTATACTAATTGTTGCAGTTTTGCAAGTGGAATTTTTGCCCATTCTTGCTTGATACAAGACTTCAGCTGCTGAACAGTCCTTGGTCGCCATTGTCTGAGTCTCCTCTTATTGAGGAGACAGATCTGGACTGCTGGCAGGCCAGTCAAGCACACTCACTCTGTGTCTACGAAGCCACGCTGTTTGAGCATATGCAGAATGAGGCCTGGCATTGTCCTGCTGAAATAACCACGGACTTCCTGGGAAAAAACGTTGCCTAGATGGCAGCATATGTCTCTCTAAAATCCCAATATATGCTTCCTCGTCAATGGTACCTTCACACATATGCACCCCTATACCATCACAGATGCTGGCTTTTGCACCTTTCGCTTATAAGTCTGGTTGGTCTTTTTCATCTTTGACACTGAACTCGACGTCCATTTTCCCCCGAAAAAAAGCTGAAATGTGGACTCCTCTGACCACAGCACACGTTTCCACTGCCTTTCAGAGTGGAGTCCCGAGCCCACATGATTATATTTATCACAGTAGCATGACGATTTCTCAGGCAATGCCGCCTGAGGGCTCGAAGGTCACGCACATTCAACAGTGGTTTCTGGCGTTGCCCTTTACACAATGAGATTTCTCCGGATTCCCTGAACCTTTTTCACAATATTATGCACTGTAGATGGTGAAAGACCTAAATTCTTTGCAATCTCCATTGAGCAATGTTCTTTTTGAACTGACCGACAATTGTCAGTTAATTAAAGTTTCAAGAGACTTGACAAATCACAGATTTTTGTTTTTGTTGTATTTTAGAAAAATCCCAACGTTTGTGGAAATGGGGTTAGTACAGTATGTCACAAAAGTGAGTACACCCCTCACATTTTTGTAAATATTTTATTATATCTTTTCATGGGACAACGCTGACGAAATGACAACTTTGCTACAATGTAAAGTAGTGAGTGTACAGCTTGTATAACAGTGTAAATTTGCTGTCCCCTCAAAATAACTCAACACACAGCCATTAATGTCTAAACCACTGGCAACAAAAGTGAGTACACCACTTTTGTGTGGCCAAGCATGTCTCCAAACCTAAACCTTATTGAGCATCTGTGGGGCATCCTCAAACAGAAGGTGGAGGAGCGCAAAGTCTCTAACATCCACCAGCTCTGTGATGTCGTCATGGAGGAGTGGAAGAGGACTCCAGTGGCAACCTGTGAAGCTCTGGTGAACTCCATGCCCAACAGGGTTAAGGCAGTGCTGGAAAATAATTGTGGCCACACAAAATATTGACACTTTGGGCCCAATTTGGACATTTTCACTTAGGGGTGTACTCACTTTTGTTGCCAGCGGTTTAGACATTAATGGCTGTGTGTTGAGTTATTTTGAGGGGACAGCAAATTTACACTGTTATACAAGCTGTACACTCACTACTTTACATTGTAGCAAAGTGTCATTTCTTCAGTGTTGTCCCATGAAAAGATATAATAAAATATTTACAAAAATGTGAGGGGTGTACTCACTTTTGTGTGATACTGTATATTTTTCTCATATGAATTCATGGGGTGCCAATAATTGTGGCACACATATATTTAACAAAGTTTTTTTTTTTGTATAAATCTGAGTTGTGTTTGCAATTGTTTGAAAGCAGAGTATTTTTGTGAATTTTTTTAAACAAAATATCAAAAGGTTAAACAGTAAAGACAAATTTTCATATCCTTCTTTGCTCATCAAGGGTGCCAATATTAGTGGAGGGCACTGTATGTAATGTTGAAGAGCAAAATCATAGAAAATATAATTTCTGAACATACAAAAGTTAGTAGTAGAAGTGACCCACAAGTTTCAAAACAAAACAAAAAAAAAAACCTAGTTTTTAGAAAATCTGAGTTAACTGGTCGTGATATATACAATCATGTGAAAAAATAAGTACACCCTATGGAAATTGTTGGCTTTTTTGACATATTTGGACAAGCAAACATTTGATCATCTTTGAAACAGTGCCTATTAATTAAGTTGATATACTGGATCAAAACCACAAGGAAAAATAGCTTTTTCAATAATTTATTCAACAGAAATATCAATAGATGTGATATTCGTCTGAGGAAAAAGTAAGTATACCCTTGGCCTCAGAAGCTAGTATTGCCCCCTTTAGCAGAAATAACTTATTGTAGGTGTTTTGCGTAATTGTCCACCAGGCTTGCTGGAATTTTTGACCACCCTTCCATGCAATATTCTTTCAGTTGCAAGATGTTTGAGGGTTTTCTTTCATGTACTGCCTGTTTCAAATCCCCCCACAAAATTTCAATGGGATTCAAATCCGGGCTTTGACTAAGGAACAGGATACAAAAAGATAGCGAAGGCACTGAACATTTAGGAACCTAAAGACACCGTTGGAAGCATAGTTTGCAAGTTCAAAGTTACGGGAACAGTGGTTGCACTGGATAGGGCAGAAAAAGGAAGCTATTAATGGCTGCAACCAGATTTCTGAGAAGGCAGGGTATGAAAAACCCTTGAGTGACTGCAAAAGTCCTGCAGCAAGACTTTGTGACAACAGGTTTCAGTGAGCACAGTAAGGCACATACTAAATGCAGAAGGTTTCCATGCCAGAACTCCAAGACATACACCACTACTGACCAAAAAGCACAAGAAAAGTCATCTCCAATATGCTCAAAATCATATAAATAAGCTACAGAAGTTTTGGGATTCTGTTCTGTGGAACTTTTCGACATGTCTGGAGGAAGAAGAATGAAGCATACGCTGAAAAGAACACTCTGTCCACAGTCAAGCATGGTGGTGGATCACTGATGCTCTGGGGCTACTTTGCATCCTCTGGCACTGGAAACCTGCAGCGTGTGGAAGGCAAGAGGGATTCATTGAAGTATCAAGAAATCCTAGGAGAAAACATCATGCCGTCTGTGAGGAAGCTGAAGCTTGGGCATCATTGGACCTTCCAACAGGACAATGATCCCAAGCATACCTCAAATTCCACCAAAGCTTGGTTGCAGAAGAAGTCCTGGAAGATTCTACAGTGGCCATCAGTCGCTTGACTTGAACCCCATAGAAAATCTCTGGTGGGATTTGATGAAAGTGGTTGCAGCACGCAAACCCAAGAATTACTGAACTGGAGGCCATTGCTCATGAGGAATGGGCTAAGATTCCTCAGGAATGCTGCCAGAAGGTGGTGTCTGGCTATATATCTTATTTGAAGCCGGCCATAACAGCAGGAGGGTGCTCTACTAAGTACTAAAGATGCTTATCATGAAGGGGTTGAATAATTTTGAGACTGGAGAAGTCACTATAAGTTGCATTTTCAGTTGAATTTGGGGAAACCACTTGAAGCATTCTTTGTGTTGAGTTATTTCAATTGCTTTTGTTTGATTTGTTAATTGCAAACAGTTTAAAGTCTGTAAATTGTGACAATAAACCTGATTTGCAGTGGGGGTTGAATAATTTTGATAAATAAAAATATACATATATTTATCAGTCATTTTGATAAATGTACAGTACTGTGCAAAAGTTTTAGGCACTTGCAAGAAATGCTGTAGAGCAAAGATGCCTTTAAAATAATGAAATTAAATGTTTCTACATTTAAAAAAAAATACCGTAAATGTTATGTAAACACGGAGGGAGGCAGGATGCATTCGCAGGGGAAAAGTCAGTTTATTAGGAACACAAGATTCGAAAGTAATGGAACACACAAAACAAAGGAAATAAACAGTAATTCACAAAAAATGCAAGCAATAATCCAAAAGAGATAATCCACAAGGCAGTAGTTCCAAAAGAGAATCCACAAGGCAGTAATTCCACAAAAGTACAGAACAAAAACAAAACAAAACCGAACTGAAGCAAACGCATGAAACTAGGCTATGGTACAGGAACTATGAACTATGAGCTAAGGGTGAGAGAAAGCGAGAAGGTAGCAGGCGTACAGCACATGCTAGGACGAACTCTAATACTCCGTGCTGAGGCGGAAATGGGAAGAGGTTTAAATAGATGGAATAATCAGATACAAATGAGAAACACCTGAACCACATAATTAAACAATAGATGGTAAACTAATGAACATACGAAGGCGGGGACATGACATGGACAGAGAACCAATAAACATTCAAAGGTGGAGACATGACGTGTAAACCAAAACACAAGCACATGGCAATGAAAACAAACGTGAGTCTATGAATGCGGAAGTAAACTGCCGGCTGTCCTCAACGGCGGCGCAGAGAATGGAATGCGGAAGTGAGTCGCGTTGCGAGCGATTCCGATTGTGAGGGGATCTCTAACAGAGCCCCCCCCAAAGGCGCTTCTCCTAAAGTGCCGAAAGTTCCTGACCGCTCTGGTGGACCTGGACCCCCGGGCAGGATCATAATGTCTGCCCCCCAGGACCCAAGGCTGGTGATGTCCAGTGTTCCAAGGCCAGAGCAGAGCGTGTCTGGTTGTCCCTTCGGCCATGGTCGGGAACTTGGCTTGGAGCTTGACCTGGTGCTTGACCTGGTGCTTGACCTGGTGCTTGGCTTGGTGCTTGGCTTGGTGCTTGGTGTGGTGCTTGGCGTGGTGCTTGATTTGAAGCTTGACTTGGTGCCTAGCTTGGTGCTTGGAGCTTGGCTTAGCTTAGAGCTTGGACTGGAACCAGGACTGGAATCAGACTTGGCACCTGGATTGGAGACAGACTTGGAGACAGGAGTGGGAACAGGACTGAGAACTGAACTGAGAACTGAACTGAGAATTGAACTGAGAACTGAACTGAGACCTGAACTGGGTACAGGACTGGAAACTAGGCTAGAAACAGAGCCGTAAACAAAATCAAAAACCTGACTGGGAACAGAACTGAAAACAGAACTGGAAGCAAAGCTAGAACCTGAACTGGAAAGTGGACTTGCAACAAAACTAGAAACTGGACTGAAAGCTAAACTAGAAACAGAACTGGAAAAGAAATTAGAAACTTGACTGGAAACAGACCTGGACACAAAGCTGGACACAGAGCTGGACACAGGGTTGGAGACTAAATTAGAAACTGGACTGGATCCGAAACTAGAAACTGAACTGTGACATAGACTGGAAACTGGATCGGGAACCGGATTGGGAACTGGATTAGAAATGGGACTGGAAACTAAGCTAGAAACTGAGCTGGAAATGAAACTAGAAACCGGACAGGAGACCGAGGTGGAGACAGAGGTGGACTTTGGACTGGATTCTGGGCTGAAAAAGGACTCTGGGTTTGAACTGAGGCATGGACTGGAACATGACTCTGGCTTAGGGTATGGATCTGGACTGAGACATGGACTAGGATATGGGTCAGGACAGAAACCTGGATCTGGACTTGGACATAGACTTGAACTAGGAAATAAGGTCATCCCGTGGACCTCAGACATGGACTTGGCTTGGGAGGAGGTCTTCCCGTGGAGTCAGCTAGGTGGCGCTTTTAAGGGCAGCCGCATGAAAGTTGAACTGTTTGGCAGTTGGGTCTTTTTTAGCTTTTTAAACAATTTTAACTTAATATAGTTTGGAAATGCACGGGTAGATTTTTTATTTGTATGATTATATTGCTATATTGGGAGTTAGGACATGTGGATGGATTTAATTCTGGGAGATTTTGGATGGATTTTGGTATGTGGCCTACTCTTCTACAGCTGGGTGGATGATAGGAAACTATTGAGGAAACCATCTTCAAGTAATTGTTTCCCTTTTCTCCTTACAATGGCACAACCTGGACATTTAAGTGATTTTCATCTTTTAAAAAGTCTGAGAAGATGTGCATCTCCTTTGGCTTCTGAAGTTAAGAACATACTGCAGTTAAATGGGATTCTTCGACTCAGATCTCGCCCAAGGGGTAAGAAAGCTAGGAGAAACTATATTCGTTCAATATGTACAATTGTTGGAAATCGCCCTACTTCTTGTGGAACTGCTGTGGATATTAAAAGACAGCCAATTGGGCAAAGAATATTTCTATCTGACTGTTATCATCAGTCTAAGAACTTAACTTATCAAGATAAACCATCACGTCAACAAGTCAATACCATCTATGCCTGGTTTTCTCCTTTATAATGTGCGTTCTTTACGTCACAAATGTG
>CM042572.1:13575000-13724233 GCA_023630585.1 Cranoglanis bouderius
TTGATCCCCTGCTGATTTTGTACGTTTGCCCACTGAAAAAGAAATGATCAGTCTATAATTTTAATGGTAGGTGTATTTTAATAGTGAAAGACAGAATAGCAACAAAAAAAATCCAGAAAAATACATTTCAAAAAAGTTATAAATTGATTTGCATTTTAATGAGTGAAATACGTATTTGATCCCCTATCAATCAGCAAGATTTCTGGCTCCCAGGTGTCTTTTACACAGGTAATGAGCTGAGATTAAGAGAACTCTCTTAAAGGGAGTGCTCCTAATCTCAGTTTGTTACCTGTATAAAAGACACCTGTCCACAGAAGCAATCAATCAATCAGATTCCAAACTCTCCACCATGGCCAAGACCAAAGAGCTGTGCAAGGATGTCAGGGACAAGATTGTAGACCTACACAAGGCTGGAACCTACAAGACCATCGCCAAGCAGCTTGGTGAGAAGGTGACAACAGTTGGTGCGATTATTCGCAAATGGAAGAAACACAAAATAACTGTCAGTCTCCCTCGTTCTGGGCTCCATGCAAGATCTCACCTCGTAGAGTTTCAATGATCATGAGAACGGTGAGGAATCAGCCCAGAACTACACGGGAGGATCTTGTTAATGATCTCAAGGCAGCTTTGACCATACTCACCAAGAAAACAATTGGTAACACACTACGCCGTGAAGGACTGAAATCCTGCAGCGCCTGCAAGGTCCCCCTGCTCAAGAAAGCACATGTACAGGCCCGTCTGAAGTTTGCCTGAATGATTCAGAGGAGAACTGGTTGAAAGTGTGTGGTCAGATCTCTTTGTCATCAACTCAACTCGCTGTGTTTGGAGGAGGAGGAATGCTGCCTATGACCCCAAGAACACCATCCCCACCATCAAACATGGAGGTGGGAACATTATGTTTGGGGGTGTTTTTCTGCTAAGGGGACAGGACAACGGCACCGCATCAAAGGGACGATGGACGGGGCCATGTACCGTCAAATCTTGGGTGAGAATCTCCTTCCCTCAGGCAGGGCATTGAAAATGGGTCGTGGATGGGTATTCCAGCATGACAATGACCCAAAACACACAGCCAAGGCAACAAAGGAGTAGCTCAAGAAGAAGCACCTTAAGGTCCTGGAGTGGCCTAGCCAGTCTCCAGACCTTAATCCCATAGAAAATCTGTGAAGGGAGCTGAACGTTTGAGTTGCCAAACGTCAGCCTCGAGACCTTAATGACTTGGAGAGGATCTGCAAAGAAGAGTGGGACAAAATCCCTCCTAAGATGTGTGCAAACCGGGTGGCCAACTATAAGAAACGTCTGACCTCTGTGATTGCCAACAAGGGTTTTGCCACCAAGTACTAAGTCAAAGGGGTCAAATACATTGCTCCAGATAATGCCAAATGCCATAAATGTTGTAAAATTATTCTCTGTCATTGTTATGTTTATTGAATTTGCACTTTGAACAACAATTTCCAACCCTATGTCTTTCTCATATATTTAAATTTCCTTTAGTAACTGTTCCTGTTGAAACAATAAGTTGAGCAGTCTTTATAACTGAAGCTCCTGCCATCCATGCCCAAATAAAGAACCCTTTGTAATGTCACCTGATACAAAATTTAACTGGACATGCTCAGCATTTTCACACATACTAAAAATATAGAGCATAATAGGATGTTAATGAACTCCAAGGAGTTTCTGTGGTGTTCAGGGGGGTTTATAAGACTGCGATGGAAATGTTAATGTTACATTAAATAAAAATTTTAAAATGCTTATTTTTTAAAGTTATACCCCCTGTTTTACTCATAGCATGCAGTACATCTGTCTGGAAGTATCTGCACTCACTGTTTCTCTAATTTATTTAGGTTTTTCCTTTAATTTGTAAACCACCTGTACTTCTCACACTTTTAGTTAAATATTATTAAATATAAGCTATTAGTTAAATATTTAGAAAGGAAAAGTCTATACTTTCAAGTGAAAATATTTAAAGCTAAAAGGACATTTAAAGTGTATTCTCTATATTTTTATCATTTGTATGCTTTACAACCAAAGGCATTCCTTAAAGAGCCCATTCATATAAAAAAAAAACATAGGAAATATATTTTAAACAGGTCCATAGAGTAGGCGTTGTCTTAATAATAATATATAATAATTAGTAATAATATTTTTGCAATTATAAATGGCAGCTGTGCCAGCCAGGGTTAAATATGGAATTATCTTAATGTTTTTATTTTTTTATTTTTATAATGACAAGAATGTGAACAGGCTTCTTTCATACTCACCACCTACCTCCAGGAACAGAATATAGAACCCCAGAGGTGTCACAACATGTCCTTCACCCTTACAAACATTAGTTTTAACTTTTTTAGTATTCTATTTATGCAGTTAGACCTACAGGCAGCTTTTTTAACTAATGGTGTTCACTGGTTTTAAAGCCAAATACAGTATATCAGCTGCTTGTTGCAGTGCATATCCAGTGTTACACCAGGGTCAGTCATATGGCATGTTTGTCAGATAGAACTTGTATACTATATTACTTAGGGTGTTTTAGTTTGTTTTTTGGGGCAAACATGGCAAAAAATAAATAAATACAGGACAGCATATTTTTCCTTCTTTATTGCAGGTGATTGCCATAGTAACAGATTCGCTAACAGACTTGGACATTTTCCATGACCTGCAGGAGGCATGTACCCAAAGTCGTGTCCCTGTGTACATCCTACTAGAGCAGACGTCTCTCCCAGCATTCCTGCAGATGTGCAGAAACCTTAATGTGCGACTTGATGACCTCCAGGTATATTTGTTGGTCCCTGCTTCTCAGTTCCATACACAATGTGTCACCCTCCCAGGAGGTCTGAGTATGGCTGTCTCTTGCTGTATAATAGTAGTTAAAATCCTTAATTGACTTAATAAAGTAAATTAAATGAAGTGATTTTGCTACTGCTGCTTTTAAACCTAAAATTCTTTGTTTTTAAGAATATGAGAGTGCGGGCCATAACAGGTTCAACTTACTACATGCGATCTGGTGCACGTATTACCGGGAAGGTTCATGAACGATTTATGTTGATTGATGGGAACAGGGTGGCCACAGGCTCATACAGGTAAGGCCCGGACTCAAATATTTGAGCCTAAACTCTTCAGTTGATCAGATTTTATTTAAAATTATGTACAGTAATAAATAAATAAATAAATAAATGAACAAAAATATGATCTTAAACATTATTTTCTCTTAATCAGTTTTATTTGTTTGAGTCTCAAGTCATGACATCAACATGAACCAGGATACCTATACACATACTAATTCCCTTGGTTATCCATAAAAAGAGCCCTGTTTACTTTTGCCATGTTCTACAACTGTCAGTAACCCATAAAACATTAGCAAATATAGTTCTTATGTAATGCCTACTTTCCTTTCTTAAGGCGTAATCTTTTTATTACCAAACAAATATTAGATATTTAACAGCTTTAGATATGCAAACAGATTTACAATAAAACCTAATGCCATGCCATTACAGAACTTACAGAAGTGCTTTATAGTCCCTGTCAAAAACATATCCTTAATGCTAGCTCACTACGTCAGGGACCAAGAATACCATCAACCTAAAACCCTATTGGGGTAGGCTAGTAAAGCATAAAAAGAAAACACAAGTAGGCCTGTTACAATAACTAATTTTATTGGATGATATATTGTCCCAGAAATAATTGCGATAAACTATATTATTGTCATTTAAAGACCATTTTATGCCACCAAAATAACAATAATATAATAACATAGTTTTTGTCTTCTGATGAAAATATTCTTTAATATTTTGATTTATTGATTTAGTCAATATTTCACCATATCATATTTATTTATTTTAATCAGTTTTACTCTGACTAAAATGGCTTCGAATATTACTCTGTGGCATTTTAGTTGACAATAAAATGCAAAAATTAGATCAAATATTCATACATTTTATATATTAACTTAAACATGTATCCACAAACGTGAAAACAGCCCTTGTTGTGAAAACCTGATCTCCTGAAATAATATTACAATGAGTACACTATTGCAATACAGTATTGTGAATTCTATATACTGTAGTCATTCATGTTTTAATGCGTTGTTATCCGTTGTGTATCGGATGTGTTTGGGTGAGCTAATTAAGCCGCTAGTAAAGCACTTCAGTTTACCTGTGCTCTTTCTGTTCAGCTTCAGCTCATGCAGTGTAAGCGGCTCAATCCCCGACATTGACTATGACTGCATAATTTGAAATACTAGAACTATTCTTTGTAGATTTTTGTTAGGGCATTGTTAATATCTTGCATGTCATTTTTTTCAACAGTATGTTTTACAGTTTTTTACAATCGCTAGGACCAATTTCTCAGTACTTAAGTCACTTTTTCCAAACTCTTCACACAGTTCCCCTAACCAACTTTCAGCTTGGCACAGCAGTGTCTTGAATAAACTCATTCTTCCAAAACACTCAACAAGCTCACTTTGTCACTTATAAAACAATGGCCTAAAAAACGCTAACAACAGGGAGCCTTACACTGTTTTTTTTGTTTGTTTTTTTATAGCAAAATTTCTTTGCAAAACAAGAATGACACACTCTACTGTTTAGAATTCACTGCAGTACATATTACAGGAATGAATCAGACATGATGCAATATGGTTTGATAAGTTTTGTGCCATTGTCTTTGATGACTGCAGTTTCCTGCACATCAGTGAAAATCCTACCTCTCCCACCTGTGGGAGGTAACCGTTGGGTCCTAAGCAGAATTAGAAACACATTTACACACGAGTGGGTTTGGAGGCTTTGCTCAATGTACTTCTGAAATGTGCAGTTCAGTCACACGCCCTTGCAGAATGCACATCTTACCTGTTGTTTTGCCAGAAAATTCTTACAATAGATACCACTGTTGAGTGTTGCATATTTGGCTGTACTCTCAGACCAGGCTCTCTCATTGATGGACCATGATTTACAGTTTTTCTCTATCGATTTGACACATTTCTCAAAATGAATGTAGTTGCTCTCAAAACAATTAACACAGCAAACTAAACACACTCTTATGTTGGCGAAACAGTTCAATATTCACTGCATAATGAAGCATTGCATTTTATTCTAGTAATGCATTTATTAGAAATAAATACTAACATCAAAACTACAATTGTGTTCTCTGTTGATCTGATAACAAATTCAGCTGTAGATACACAAATAAATTAATGAAAATACATGTTTTTCATGAAGTTCTTTAAGAGGAGTTTAGTTGTATAACAATGAATTTTTGCCCCCCAAAATAATAATAAAGTAAATAATTAAATAAATAAATAAATGTGCTGCAATCATTAAATCAATTAACTTTACTGATCTTGCCTCTCAATTACATTTGGCCAGAGAATTTCATCAACATCACAGCATATATTTTCATGAGTCATGCATCGTGGGAAAAAACGCTGTGAATGCTGGATCCATCCTTGACATGCTTGTGCCTCAGTTTCTCCACAGGCCTCTTCCATCGCTTGAAGAAGACTTACTTGGTTGTAAGGGTTGCGATCATATACTTTCAATCGCAAAGAGGAGAAGAACTCCTCAATTGGATTCAGGAAAGGAGAATATAGTGGAAGGAACACCATCCTGAAATGTGGGTGATGCTCAAACCACTCTTGCACCGGTGCTGAATGGTGGAATTGGACATTGTCCCAAACAACTACAACATTTCTCTCTATTTGCTCCTGATCACCCTGCGGAAAGAGGATTTCATTAAGGAAGTGTAAAAAAAAAATTATGAGCTTTTCTGTGTTGTATGGCCCCAAGACAGCATTGTGTGCCACAACACAAGTGGTTGAAATTGCGGCACACATAGTGATGGCCACTATCGGCCATCACTATGGCCAATCACATTTCTCCCTCTTCTCCTTTTTTTGTGAAGATTGAAGCCAGCTTCATCAATATACAGGTACTCATGATGAGTTGCACTGCTATCCAACTCCAAAATTCTCTAGAGTAAAAAGAACACAAGGTACAATAAGTTAGTTTTTTACAGTAATGCCACTGATTGCAAAGTTGATACTAAACTGTTGCTGAAGTCTGAGTTCCCACTTTGATGCAGCACTATGCATAGAGATGCCTGAATCTTTTCACTTAGAGTGGAATAGTATATGGACACATAATATCCAGGAAAAAAATATCTTTGTGTTTACAGTAAAAGTGCAGTAATTGGCTTGCACGTACTTGAACAAACTGGAATCGCAACTCCTTCACTCTAATGGAGTTCCTCTCAAAGGGCACTTTGTATACCTGTTCATTCAGATGGCATTTCTCCTTAGAACATGATCAATTGTGGAGAGACTGCATTGGTGAATATTGTGGAATAGTCGACTGTCCTGCATTATTCTTTGCTAAATTTCTTTGAGGCGGAGGGTGTTGTTCTGGACCACCAACAATGGCATGCTCTTGTTCAACTGAAAATAGTCTTGTTCGTCCACCTGAATGTTCTCGAACTTCAATTCTGAAAAATGTTTGGACAAGCAGGAACATTTACAGTAGAAAACTAGAACTAAAACAAGACTAATAGACTCTCACTCTTGTCCTCTTCCTACATCCTCAACTCTTCTTGCTCCATCTCCTCTTCCTATACCCTCTACTCCTCTCCCGTCATCTCTTTCTACCTCTTCAACTGTTCCTCTCCCTCTCATTAATACCCTTCTTCTACCGTCTCCACCACCGATGTTTTTCTTTCCCCCGTTTATAGCTGTTGTAATTAAGACAGCTGTGTAAAAAATTAGGAAATTTGCATTTCTTGTGTTGTATGTATTATTAACTAATCAGATATCAATTTGGGGCTAATTGAAAACATACCATGTGCAACTGAGAATTTAACAAATAACAGAGATTTTTTGTTGTGTTTGGAAAAATGGTACACAAATGTTTGTGATATTTGTAAAGACCAAAAAAAAAGAGCTGCAATTGTTTTTTTCCTGATATATTAAAGTTTTAGTTGGCTGGCTGTATGAAATACTGTGAAAACATTTGAGAATTTTGTGCACAGTGTTTTGAGAAAATGATGCATGTAATTTGTAATTTGTATGAAATGTTTTCTGTTTAGGACAATTACAAAGTGTTCAGATCAACATGTTAACTGTTTTGAGAGCAGTTACCTGAGTTTGGAGAAATGTTTCAAATCGATTGAGAAAAACTGTATTACATGATCAATTATAGTAGCCCTAATCTCATCTGAGACTACAGCTCTTGATCTTCCTCTCGGTCTTCTTTCACCACGCATATGTACTCCGCTCCCTCTCCCAGCCATTCCTCTTCCTCTGTTGGCCACTTAACCTCAGGCTGGGTCCATGTTTACATTACTGTAAAATTATTCCTAAAATGTCCCCTTTTGTATAGATGGTAATGAATTTGAAAGACTAACACCTTGGTAGGTGTTCAGCTACAATGGGGATCAGCTGTGGATGGTAATCATTTTGATAGTACTTCTTTTTTTAGATTTGGAATATATTTCAATACGGTATTACTGTAGAAATATAGCAAATTGCTGTCTTCTTCAATTTTGTGTTGGGTTTTAAACTAAAGTTTAACAGTTTTGAAAAGAGTATGTAAACATGTGCAAACTGGCCTGTACTGTAGGTGCATAGAGTTTTGCTGATGGTTGTGTTTAAGTGAGAAAAGAATTCATGTCATTTGAAAGATGTAGTCATTGAATGCATTTTGTGCCAAAGCTATGAAAAATGATCCTCAGTTTAGTGTCAAGAGTTTTGAAAACGTGACTTGGGTATTGAGAAATGGGTTCTAGTGATTGTAAAAAAAAAAACAAAAAAAAAACAAACTGTAATTAAAATTGGAACTAGTGCTTGCTACACAGTTTTTGCATTTGAATGTGCATTTTCATATTAAATTTGATGTCCGAATGTTAATTTGACAGCCCAGAGCAGATGAGAGGACAGAAGCAGCTCACCCCATCCCCTGCCTGTTAATATACAATCCAGTGACATTAATACACAACACTTCAGCTAGCCTACAATACATTGCATTAAGAAATAACATGAGGTAGCAGATGAAAGGGTCCCAAATCTTGTGGAAGTGTCCAATGTTGCCATTCAAAAGATATCTAGTTCGTTCCAGGTGTAGAGTAGACATCAGTTCCTCAAGCCACAGTTTAGCTGCAGGAGAGTCAAACTTTTTCCAGAACAGTAACAACAGTTTTTCTGTTAACAGACACTATGTGAGAAATTTCTGTTGAGCACTGTTCAACGACTATATATATATATATATATATATATATATATATATATATATATATATATATATATATATATATATATATATATACACACACACACACACACACACAGTTTGGGAAAAAATTATTTGATCCCCTGCTGATTTTGTACGTTTGCCCACTGACAAAGAAATGATCAGTCTATAATTTTAACGGTAGGTGTATTTTAACAGTGAGAGACAGAATAACAACAAAAAAATCCAGAAAAATGCATTTCAAAAAAGTTATAAATTGATTTGCATTTTAATGAGTGAAATAAGTATTTGATCCCCTATCAATCAGCAAGATTTCTGGCTCCCAGGTGTCTTTTACACAGGTAATGAGCTGAGATTAGGAGCACTCTCTTAAAGGGAGTGCTCCTAATCTCAGTTTGTTACCTGTATAAAAGACACCTGTCCAGAGAAGCAATCAATCAATCAGATTCCAAACTCTCCACCATGGCCAAGACCAAAGAGCTCTCCAAGGATGTCAGGGACAAGACTGTAGACCTACACAAGGCTGGAATGGGCTACAAGACCATCGCCAAGCAGCTTGGTGAGAAGGTGACAACAGTTGGTGCGATTATTCGCAAATGGAAGAAATGTCAGTTTCCCTCGGTCTGGGGCTCCATGCAAGATCTCACCTCGTGGAGTTTCAATGATCATGAGAACGGTGAGGAATCAGCCCAGAACTACACGGGAGGATCTTGTTAATGATCTCAAGGCAGCTGGGACCATACTCACCAAGAAAACAATTGGTAACACACTACGCCGTGAAGGACTGAAATCCTGCAGTGCCCGCAAGGTCCTCATGCTCAAAAAAGCACATGTACAGGCTCGTCTGAAGTTTGCCTGAATGATTCAGAGGAGAACTGGATGAAAGTGTTGTGGTCAGATGTGGTCAGATCTCTTTGACATCAACTCAACTTGCCATGTTTGGAGGAGGAGGAATGCTGCCTATGACCCCAAGTCATAACACCATCCCCACCGTCAAACATGGAGGTGGGAACATTATGCTTTGGGGGTGTTTTTCTGCTAAGGGGACAGGACAACTGCACCGCATCAAAGGGACGATGGACGGGGCCATGTACCGTCAAATCTTGGGTGAGAACCTCCTTCCCTCAGCCAGGGCATTGAAAATGACCTTAATGACTTGGAGAGGATCTGCAAAGAGGAGTGGGACAAAATCCCTCCTGAGATGTGTGCAAACCTGGTGGCCAACTATAAGAAACGTCTGACCTCTGTGATTGTCAACAAGGGTTTTGCCACCAAGTACTAAGTCAAAGGGGTCAAATACTTATTTCACTCATTAAAATGCAAATCAATTTATAACTTTTTTGAAATGAGTTTTTCTGGATTTTTTTGTTGTTATTCTGTCTCTCACTGTTAAAATACACCTACCATTAAAATCATAGACTGATCATTTCTTTGTCAGTGGGCAAACGGGCAAAATCAGCAGGGGATCAAATACTTTTTTCCCCCACTGTATATATCTCCAAGTTTACATTAAGGACATCTGAAAGCACTTTAAAAACCTCACACCAGAATCCCTGTATTTTATGGCAGAAAATAAAACTATGGGCCAAATCAGCATCCTCTGATTTGGATTTATCACAAAGAGGTGAGACATTGGGGAAAATCCTATGTAATTTCTTTTTTGAGAAAAAAAGAACATAGAGTCTTTGTTAGAGTTTCCCTCGTTCTCGCTTAGCGAGCGACTGACTCAAACACTTCCGCGTTCCTCACGCCGCGTTGCTGAGAGCAGCGCCTCCCCATTCACGAACTCCCGTTTTGTTTACTTGGCCATGTGCTTTTGTTTTTGTTAGACATCTTGTCCCCACCTCGGTATTTTCATTGGTTTTCTGTTCTCTAGTTTACGTCATGTCTCTGCCCCTGGTCTTTCATATGTTTTCCGTTTATTGTTTAAATATGAGTTTCAGGTGTTTTGTGTTTAAACTCGTTTGTTTCTGATTACCCTCCTTATTTAAACCTCTCCACGTTTCCGCTTCCTCGCGGAGTATTGAATGAATGAATGAATGAATGAATGTATTAGGGATCTGTGTGAATGAATGTGCTTGCACTCTCCTGGACCATGGACTCCAGCCTCGCGATTGTTTGGATTACTGCCTCGTTCTATTGTGGAATATAACCTCGCCTTTGTGGATCTACTTCCTGGTGATTCTGTGGATTATTGCCCATGTATTTTTGTAAACCACAGCCTTTGTTTTGTCATGAGGATTATCGTTTGTTTTGACCCTGCCTGTGAGTTACGTTTTTCCCCGTCCCAATACTTATGGTTCTTTGCGTTCCCCCTGTCCTTATACTTTTGTTTTTTTCTTATTAAAGTGACTTTCCCCTGTGCTTGCATCCAGTCCCTGTTTGTGTTACATAACAGTCTTACTCTATGTAAGACCTTAAATTGAATGAGGCATAATCTAGTATTAACCGATTGTTTATCAATATCCTCCAAACCATTCTGCCATATCTCCTCAGAGATTCCAATTCCCATCTCTTGCTCCCATTCCTCTCTGCTCGAGTTTGTAGAGAGAGGAGTAGCTGCTTGCAACTTTCCATAAATTAAAAATAACTGATTTTTATTTCCTCTAAACTGTATGAGAAAATCATCAATGATTGAGGACGCGACCTCGTCTAAGGGAACATTGTGTACGCAAGTAATTCCTTATTTGTAAAAATCTGAAAAAATGTTTTTCTTGGGAGGTTGTATTTCAGTTGTAGCTGCATAAAGGAAGCTAACACCCCATCAAGATAAAGGTCCTTGACTGTGCATACATGCAGTTCATTCCATTGATTAAAGGTTATATCCAACTTTGAGGGGGGAAATGATGGGTTATTTGAAATCGGTATTAAGACGGAGAGTGATTTTATCTTAAGGTATTCTCTTATCTGTCTCCAAACACGTAACTGACTTTTCATGACTATACTACTAACTGCAGTTTGGTCTAATATCACTGGAGAAAGTAGCACTGCTCCAAGATCATAGGGATGGCAGTAATCCTGCTCTATCTGAAGCTAGTCTGGGACATTAGCTGACTGTTCCAACCATAGTGCAAAAACTTGTAGATGAGTGGCCCAGTAGTAAATGCGAAAATCCGGAAGGGCCAGACCCCCCTCATGTTTGGGTTTACAAAGATGTATTTTTTTTATTCTGTAACCCTTATAGTTCCATAGAAAGGGAAGAATAATCGAGTCTAGATGTTTAAAGAAGGACTTGGGCAGTAGTATTGGAATATTACGAAATAAATATAATATTTGAGGTAAAAATATCATTTTAATCACATTTATTCTGCCAATTAAGAAGATATGGAGAGTCCTCCAATAGCATATACAGGTTTGTAATTTAGATAAAATTAGCTTTGAAGAGCAGAGAATATTTATAAGTAACCACAATTCCCAAATATGTAATTTTTTCTGTGGAGACTTTAAATGGGGAAGAGTGTATTACAGATAAATCCTTCAGACCAATGGGCATGAGTTCACTTTTTTCAAAATTAACTTTAAAGCCAGAAAATTTTCCAAAGTTAGTAATAGTTTTGAGTATAACAGGAAGGCTCACCTGAGGTTGGGTAATATAAAGCAAAATATCGTCCGCATACAGTGATATTTTATTAACAGTGTTTGAAGTATTAAAGCCATGTATGCATGGGTTAAATCGAATGGTTTCTGCCAGGGTCTCTACTCTTAATGCGGACAAAAGGGGTGAGAGGGGACTACTAGCAAGTGTCTGATAATACTTTTTGATCAACATTAAGAAGGGAGATAGGTCTGTATCCCTCGACTTCTTCGGGATTTTTACCTTTTTTAGGAATTACCGTGATAATAGCCTCAGAAAAAGTCAGCGGTAGTCCAGTTGTTAACGCTTGCTGGTAAGTTTTAAGTAAATAAGGAGTAAGGATGTCGCTGAATTTTTTATATAGTTCGGCTGGTAACCCGTCTGGAATTTTCCCGCTCTTTAAAGAGTTTGTGTTCTTCAATTCCTCCAAAGAGATCTCTTTGTTAAGAGATGCCCAATCTTCTGGAGATAGAGTGGGGAGATTACATTTACATAAAAATTAATCCATTGCTTGTGGGTCCAAATCAGTGTCTGAAAAGTGTCTTTGAATAAAATTCCTTAAAACATTGGTTTATCTCTTTAGCTGCGATACATTGTGTTCCAAATTTTGTCTTTATTTTATGAATTGTCCTTTCACTATCTATTTTTGGAAATTGTCTGGCTAATAATTTATGGGGCTTCTCCCCAAATTCAGTATTTCTGTTTAACTAAATTAATTGTTTTATTTAATTTAGTAGAGACTATTTTATTGTATTCGAACCTTAACTGTGAAATTTTCTTATAAGTATCTAATTCCCTATTCCCAAATCTTGTTCCATCTTAACCATTGTGTCAGAAGAAGCGGAAGCATAATTTTCCAAGCTTGTTAATTTTGCAGCATGATCGTCCACCATAACTTTAATCTCCGAAATTGCCACGTTGGCCTCGTTTTTGAATGTCGATAGTTCCCCTCTGATAGTGACAGCGAGCTGTTCGATCCTTGAGTCAAAAATTTCCCCAATGTCAGTTTTGATTAAAAGAATTTCCACGCGAAGGGAGGAGATCGCGTTGAGGATAGCTGAACTACTTGTCAGAAGACGATTGTCTTCCTCAGGCGTTTCCTCCACACTAGAGCCAGAGGCTGTCACGGCCTGGTCCGGAGCTTTCCGAGATTTGCCCAGTATTTTTAGAAAACTGGACAAATTAAATCCTAAAGTTGGCTAGAAGTTTCAAGTATGCGGGACTGTAATTTTATTAGTGTTAAAAATTAATAAAGAGATGTTCGGACGAACTTGTATCAAAATTTTTACGGAGTCGTCGTGAAGCGTGTGCTAATCTCTCGGAAACCTGGAAGTCCGCACAGAGTGTTTTTGTATCGATTCATGTCTTTTCTCAACCTGTGTTCTATCATTGGTTGTCTACCTCGTGTGTCACACCTGTTTTCAATTTACCTCTAATTAATTTGTATGATTAGTTTGTACAGTTTATATAGTTTGTTTCTCTGTGTTCAGTGCTAAGTAATGTTCAGTGTTTGGTGGCTTTTTTTCCCATGTTGTCATTCTCCAAGTTATTGATCTAGTTTTCTCAAACATTTTCTCGTTTGTGGATTATCCCTGTTTTTGCTGTTCGCTGATCGCCTGACCTGTGTCTGTGCTCTGTTTACTGATTTTGATTCATTATTTGGATTTGTCTGCCTGCCTCTAAAATAAAACGCTTAAACCGCATTTGCATCCGTCTCTACTCGCTGAACATAGCGTGGAGATATTCATTCTTATGTAAACACAATGGGAATTATCGAGGTCAGCAAAATTATCAAGGTCACATCTACATATCATAAGATAAGTAAATAAAGTAATTATCGTGACAGTCCTAAAAACAAGTCCAGTGATTTTTTTCTGGAATTTTGTATTACCATAATAAAGAAAAATAATTAATAATGCATATATACAGTGCCCTCCACTAATATTGACACCCTTGGTAAATATGAGCAAAGAAGGCTGTGAAAAACTGTCTTTATTGATTAACCTTTCGATATTTTGTTAAAAAAATTCACAAAAGTACTGTGCTCTCATGGATATCAAACAATTGCAAACAAAACACAGGTTTATTAAAAAAATAATCTTTGTTATATACATAGGTGTGCAACAATTATTGGCACACTTTTAGTCAATACTTTGTGCTACCTCCCTTTGCCAAGATAACAGCTCTGAGTCTTCTCTTATAATGCCTGATGAGGTTGGAGAATACATGGCAAGGGATCTGAGACCATTCCTCCATACAGAATCTCTCCAGATCCTTCAATTTTTGAGGTCCACGCTGGTGGACTCTCCTCTTCAGTTCACCCCACAGGTTTTCTATGGGTTTCAAGTCAGGGCACTGGGATGGCCAGGGCAGGACCTTGATTTTGTGGTCAGTAAACCATTTTTGTGTTGATTTTGATGTAGGATCATTGTCCTGCTGAAAGATCCAATCATGGCCCATTTGAAGCTCTCTGGCAGAGGCAGTCAGGTTTTTATTTAATATTTGTTGATCTTTGATAGTCCATGATGCCATGTATCCTAACAAAATGTCCAGGTCCTCTGGCTGAAAAACAGCCCCAAAACTTTAAAGAGCCACCACCATATTTAACAGTGGGTATGTGATACTTTTCCATATGGCTACCTCTGTGTGCACCAAAACCACCTTTGGTGTTTATTGCCAAAAAGCTCTATTTTGGTTTCATGTGACCATAGAACCCGATCCCATTTGAAGTTCCAGTAGTGTCTGGCAAACTGAAGACGCTTGAGTTTGTTTTTGGATGAGAGTAGAGGCTTTTTTCTTGAAACCCTTCCAAATAACTTGTGGTGATTTAGGTGACTTCGGATTGTAGTTTTGGAGACTTTTTGACCCCAAGACGCAACTAACTTCTGCAATTCTCCATCCAATTCCAGGTTGATTCATAACATTTCCAGTTGACTGGAACTTCTTAATTATTGCCCTGATGGTGGAAATGGGCATTTTCAATGCTTGTGCTATTTTCTTATAGTCACTACCCATTTTGTGAAGCTCAACAACCTTTTGCCACACATCACAGCTATGTTCATTGTTCTTACCCATTGTAATGAATGACTAAGGGGATTTGGCCTATGTGTTACCTCATATTTATACCCCTGTGAAACAGGAAGTCATGGTTGAATAATTTCCTGTTCTTAGTCTTAGTGTACAAAAAAATGTAAAATATCAATGGGAATATACTTCAAATATATTTTTCTCATATGAATTCATAGGGGTGCCAATAATTGTTGCACACTTATATTTAACAAAGTTTTTTTTGATAAACCCGTGTTGTGTTTGGAATTGTTTGATATCCATGAAAGTATTTTTGTGAGTTTTTTTTTTTTTTTTACAAAATATCAAAAGGTTAAACAATAAAGACAATTTTTCACAGCCTTCTTTGCTCATATTTACCAAGGGTGCCAATATTAGTGGAGGGCACTGTATATCAGGCTTCAAGACAATGTCCGGGTTACAAAATTACAAGTTCTGATTTGCTGCTATAATGGCACTCTGTTGTACTTTTCCCGCAAAATCTCATTTTGCAATGTGTTCATGTAAATTATGCATGCTAATTACCAAGACCTTCATTGACTGCTTTTGGTGTCACATTTTAATTTTGCAATGCTATGGCCTTCCAGTGCCTAATTTTGCCGTTCAGGAAAGATTAAGATATGTTGATTTTATATTTTCATCCTTAGGTTCAACTGGACTGATGGTAAACTCAACAGTAGCAATCTGATTGAGCTATCTGGCCAAATCACAGAAAAGTTTGATGAAGAGTTCCGCATCCTCTATGCTCAGTCTCTCCCACTCAACACAAGAGTTGCCTCTAGTGTTCAAAACAGTAGCATCTATGACTACCTACTACACAAGCACCCAGGAACTTCTACTTCCACAGCAGCCAATGTTTGTAAACCAATGTGGCTGACCAGCACACCCAACAGAGCTGGGAAAGAAAGGGAGATTGAGAGCATTCCAGTACCTGGCACCTTAACTCTTGAAGGGAAGCAGATGGAGCAAAATTTTGGACATAATCTGACTGCTGCTGAAGAGAATCCTCTGAATGCTGAAAACTTTGATATGTCTGCTAACACTCTAAACATGGGCACTATGACACATCCAGCTGTCCTGTTGCACCACACCTCCACACAGACCAGTTGCCTGAATTTAGATGGCATAATGCAGATAAAAGTAATCACCACCCCTCAGGATTCTTGTGCCATAGCACTTAGCTCTGCCTGCAGTGATAAGACAAGCAGCCCCAGCCATTCATCTGCCTCAACAACCACCACACCCAAGGGTTGTTCTACTCAAGTAGAGGTGCAGCACTGCCCATACATCCACCACAGTATTGTCCCTGCAGGCAGCAACCTGAGGGATTATGTTTGCAAACTGACCAAAGAACGCCATTACCATTTCTCCATCATTCATTCCAAGCTGGACCACATGATGATGCTGCTATCCCATGGAAGGGAGCAGGTGGATCTTGCTGGTCGGCACAGGGGCTACAAGAGTCAAGCAGAAGGCAGAAAGCTCCATGGGGTGAAGGACAGTGTGTTGGTCGGGACGTGGGCAAGGTCAAGGTGTCTGCAGTAAAGGGAGCATTCTTGATATTGGGAATGTTTGGCTTAGTGGAATGTGTGTTTTTAGCAGTCCATACAGGATTTCACAGTTTTTTTGTGATTGTTGCGGCCAAAAATGCTTGATTTTGCTGCAGCTTTTTTTTCAAAATTTGCGGTGCAACTCGTGGAGTTTTTTGTGGAAAATTACCTGAATTGGTTTTGCACAGTCTTTAACAGTGATGTTTGTTGTTATATGAGACTGTTAGCTATACTCATGTTCGACACACATGAATCAAAAGAGGGCGTTGATGATGTCACATGGCGTGTTGTGATGACGTCACTTGAAATGTCTTTGCCCAAATCTGAGGAAAATCTGCGGTAATTTTGAAAAATTGTAAGCTCCTCCAAATATTGCAGTTTGCTTGATTTTGCGTTCATTTCTGCGATCGCAAAATCACTAAATCCTGGAGGGACTGTTTAAGGGTTTTAGTAATAAATACATTTTAATAACTTTATAGGGGGTTGGAAGCCAAAGCACATTTTAAGAACATGAGTAAAAATTATATAGTACGGTTACATGCTCTAGATTTTGATGTTGCATTTCAATGTGGGAAGTTAATGTTTAAATATCCTAATACTAATGCACCTTGTATAATTAAAGACTTTCTTCTTGATAAAAAAAATAATTGTGTTTAATATTAGATTTTGACACAAAATGACACTTGGAGTGTCACTTTTTTTTTTTTTTCTTTTTTTTTATAAATAAAAGTTGTGTAAATGGGTAATTTGCTGAAATTGTAAAGGGTTAGTAGTACATTCTTGTTTTCACTGCTACATTTTCACTGCTCCTTTTTAATAAAGATACAAGCAGGCACAACCTTGGTATAGGGATGTTTTTGTTGAAGCTTTATTCATACATTCAGCACAGGTGTTGTCTCTTCAAGGTTCAAATCCACATCTGCCCACCTACCAAGGAACCTTTTCTCAAAACATCTTCCGTAGGCCTCTAATTAAAGGCAGGGTTCCTAAGCAGTATGGAAAAGCATGGGATTTTAGTAATGTCCAGGTCTGGATAAATATGGGGAAAAAAGCAGAGTATGGAAAAATTTGTGTTTCCAGACTATTGTCCCTATTCTGTTTTCTAAAATACAGTACTGTGCAAATGTTTTAGGCACATGCAAAGAAATGCTGTAGAGCAAAGATGCCTCCAAAATAATGAAATTACTGTATTTTTTTTAATGTAGAAACATTTAAAGAGCAGTAAACAGCAGTAAATGAAACAAAGTCAATATTTGGTGTGACATAAAAATAAAAATAGTAGTCTCCGGTACAATTTGTGCATTTTTATAAGGAAATTAGCTGGGAAGTGTTATTGGGATTCTTGCAGAACCAGCCAAAAGTACAGAAAAATACTTTTTTTTTTAATAATTAAAGAAAAAAATCTTATAAGTTCAAATTGAACTTTTCTTCATTCAGGCTTTGTTTGTAGTATTGTGAGAGTATCAAATTGTGAGTTCAATATTGTGAATTGAACCCTTAATTGTTACACCCTTAATCATTTATTTTTTCACAAAATAAATTTTAAAACAATGCAAGAAATAAAATGCATTTTTATCAGATTAATCGATGGATCAAAAAATAATCGGAAGATTAATCGATTATCAGAATAATCGTTAGATATGTTAAATATGGTCTGAAAAATCTACCCAGAAGTCTGGAAATTTGAGTCTGGAAAAACTTTTTTCAAAAAGATTTTGAAACAGAAAATGTGTAGGAACCCTGTAAAGGTCTTCAGCAAAGACATTCCTGTACAAATTATTTGTGATGAGGCCTCTATGAACACATGAATCATGAGAAATTGTAATGGAAATTATTACCTTCTGAAGACAAATAAAAGTTAAACTCACAGAGATGCAGTTGACTCCAAAGTAATATGTTTATTCTTGTGACAGCTGGGGAGAACAGCTGCAACAACCAAAGTGTTACATGCAATTATATAGTTCACTACACATAGCTAGTGTTTCATAATTGATTACAGGTAAATAAAGAACTTCATACTACCATAAGACCACCATGCATTACCATAAAATCATCATAAAAGATTATATAGTTAACAGAAAAGGAAATACATATATGGTGTAAGCCTAAAATTACAACAACTGTGAGAACTGCTGACGAGAGTTACTCCATCTTCACCTCAAAGTCATCTACTCCTTCTATTACTCTATTTCTATTTTCTATACAGTGGGTATAGAAAAGAATCACCCCCTTTTAAAATAATCACATTTTGTTGCTTTTCATCCTGAAATGAAGACGGACACAGTTTTTGTTTTATCCAGCTGTATTTACTCAGTGCAACTTATAACATCCAAGTGAAAGATATAACACCAACATGTCAGAAAATTTTTAAAAAATTAAAAAACAGAATCACTGAGTTGGAAAAAGGATCACCCCCATTTTATTGCACCACCTTTTGCTTTAATTACAGCCTTTAGTCTGTTGGGATATGTCTCTACTAACTTTGCACATCTAGACTTTGCAATATTTGCCCACTCTTCTTTGCAGAACTGCTCAAGTTCAGTTAAATTTGATGGTGATCGTTTGTGGACTGCAGTTTTCAAATCATTCCACAGATTTTCAATGGGCTCTGACTAGGCCATGCAAGGACATTCACCTTTTTTTCCTTCAACCACTGTGTGGTCAGTTTTGCTGTGTGCTTTGGGTCATTGTCATGTTGGAAGGTAAACCTTCTTCCCATTGACAACTTTCTGGCAGAGGGCAGCAGATTTTCCTCAAGAATTTGACAGTATTTTGCCCCATCCATTTTCCTTCTATCCTGACAAGTGCTCCAGTCCCTGCTGCAGAGAAACACCCCCATAACAGGATATTACCACCTCCATGCTTTACTGTAGGAATGGTGTTATTTGGATGGTGAGCTGTATTGGATTTCCATCATACTTATAGTTTGGTGTTGAGGCCAAATAATTCATCTGACCATAACACCGTTTTGCATGTGGCCTCAGAATCTTCAAGGTGCATTTTGGCAAGGCTCAGTCAATGGCTATCTTTTTGCAACCCTCCCATACAAGCCACATTTGTGGAGAATTTGTGATATTGTTGTCACATGCACACAATGACCACTCTTTGTCATACATTTTTGCAACTGCTTCAGAGTTGCTGTAGGCCTCTTGGTAGCCTCTCTGACCAGTTTCCTCCTGACTCTTTCATCCAGTTTGGAGCGACGTCCTGATCCAGGGATGGTCTGTGTTGTACCAAATACCTTCCACCTCTTAATAATAGACTTCACTGTGCTTCTATGCATTGATAAAGCCTTTGCATTTTTTTGGATCCATCTCCTGACTTGTGCCTGTCCACAACTTTATCCCGGAGACCTTTTGGTACCCATAGTTGATTGTTTGCTTTAGTTGCACTACAAAATGCTCCAGGAAAGCTCTTTTCATGCTGAGCTAATCAAAATGACCACAGCTGATCACAGTTGAGAGTCAAATGGCTTTGTGTGCCATTGAGAAGGTGATTAGCTACACCTTATTGAGTTTACAAGTCATTTTTTGGAGGGGGGTGATCCTTTTTCCAAGTCAGTGATCCTTTTTTATTTATTTATTTAAATTTCTGAGATGTTGTTTATATCTTTCACTTGGATGTTATAAGTTGCACTGAGTATATACTGCTGGATAAAACAACTGCCCATCTTCATTTCAGGCTGAAAGCAACAAAATGTGATTATTTTAAAGGGGGTGATTCTTTTCTATACTTACTGTACATAACAAGACACAAGCACAGCTTGGTGCGGGAACGCTCTTGAGCTTTCACTGGTTGTTGTCGGTTACACAAGATGGATCAACCTTCCTGCAATGTGAGGCATGAATCCACGTTTCCCTCTCACCAACTTGGACAGCAGACAGTCATCAGCATCATCTGCCAGGGTCCCCCCCACCTCGGTTTATGCCACGCCTTCCTGCACTAACTCTTGACCACGATCCAATCACCCACTTTCAGGGATCGTAGCGGACTCTCAGAACCTGCTGGTAACACTGCCTTGACCTGTGAACGGATAGACTGCAGAGCTTTGCACAATCCACTCATGTATTTTCATATAGTCATCAATTTGCTGTAGAGATCCTTCATGCCAATAAGAAGAAAGGTTAGGGATCGTAAACGGAAAACCACACAGCACTTCCATTGGGCTTAATCCTGTTTGGCGCGTTTGTCTGCCCCTATAGTACAGTACTGTGCACTACTGTGTTTTAGGCACGTGTGGAAAAGTGCTGTAAAGTAAGAATGCGTTCAAAAATAGACATGTTAATAGTTTATATTTCTCAATTAAAAAATGCAAAGTGAGTGAATAGAAGAAAAATTGACATCAAATCAATATTTGGTGTGACCACTTTTTGCCTTCAAAACGGCATCAATTCTTCTAGGTACACTTGCACAAAGTCAGGGATTTTGTAGGCATATATTCAGGTGTATGATTAAACAATTATACCAAACAGGTGCTAATGATCATCAATTCAATATGTAGATTGAAACACAATCATTAACTGAAACAGAAACAGCTGTGTAGGAGGAATAAACCTGGGTGAGGAACAGCCAAACTCAGCTAACAAGGTGAGGTTGCTGAAGACAGTTTACTGTCAAAAGTCATACACCATGGCACAGCAATAAGACAGAAGGTATTTATACTGCATCAGCAAGGTCTCTCCCAGACAGTAATTTTAAGGCAAATAGGGATTTTCAGATGTGCTGTCTAAGCTCTTTTGAAGAAGCACAAATAAACGGGTAACGTTGAGGACCATAGACGCAGTGATTGGCCAAGGAAACTTACTGCAGCAGGTGACAGACACATCAGGTTTACTTCCCTTCACAATCAGAAGATGTCCAGCAGTGCCATCAGCTCAGACCTGGCAGAAACCAGTGGGACCCTGTTGGGACCCATCTACTGTCCGGAGAATTCTGGTCAGAAGTGGCCTTTATGGAAGACTTGTAGCCGAAAAGCCATACCTCTGACAGGAATTGGGGTGCAGAAAAATGGCATCAAAAAATTTTTATTTGACATATTTGGCTGTTTGGCAAATATGTTGTTTGTTTGCCGAAGGGCTGGAGAGTGGTACACAAATGAGTGTCTGCAGGCAACAGTGAAGCATGGTGGAGGATCCTTGCAAGTTTGGGGCTGCATTTCTGCAAATGGGGTTGGGGATTTGGTCAGAATTAGTGGTCTCCTCAATACTGAGTAGTACAGGCAGATACTTATCCATCATGCAGTACTATCAGGGAGGCATCTGATTGGCATCAAATATATTCTGCAGAATGACAATGACCCCAAACACAGTGAAAGTCATTAAGAACTATCTTCCATGTAAAGAAAAACAAGGAGTCCTGGAAGTAATGGTATGGCCCCCACAGAGCCCTGATCTCAACATCTTCGAGTCTGTCTGGGATTACATGAAGAGAGAGAAGCAACTGAGGCTTCCTAAATCCACAGAAGAACTGTGGTTAGTTATCCAAGATGTTTGGCCCAACCTACCTGCAGAGTTCCTTCAAAAACTGTGTGCAAGTGTACCTAGAAGAATTGATTAATTGTTTTGAAGGCAAAGGGTGGTCACACCAAATATTGATTTGATGTAGATTTTTCTTCTGTTCACTCACTTTGCATTTTGTTAATTGATAAATATAAACTAGTACGACTCCCGTATGTCACACTGAGCATACTCCCGCGAGACGAAGTGCGAGAAACAACATGGCAGCTTTCCGCTGCTAGATTTTCAGCCATAGCAACAGCACCAAGCAACGGAAAATACAAAATGTACATCGTCAAAGCCCATCAATATCTCTCTCCAATGATCTGGAAAAATATATCGACCACTATTACTACACCTATATCAACATGAACAAGGAAAAAATCAACGACAAATCCAAAGGCAAACATGCCACAACACCTACCCACAAGCATCCACGTCCATCCAGCTCACCAAAAGAAGCCAAAGACCACCAAATTTCACCATGCTGCGCAGAGGTTAGTGACATTTTACACTTCATCGACAGTAAACTGTCAGGACTTACACAGAGAATTCCAGGCAATACGCGAAAGCCTTTAGTACAGTCAGGAGCAAGTCACAGCACTAACCAAAGAAAATAAAGCACTATTCCTATCCGTTAGCAACACAGCTCTCATCAGTAACCAAAGAAAACAAACAAATGAAAGAAACCATACTGGATCTACAAGTGCATAGCATGAGGGACAATATTGTTTTTTCTGGGATCCCAGAACAGCCATCCAAAGACCCAGAAAACATCATTAAGAACTTTATGTTCAATAAACTAAAAATCTCACCGAAACAAATATAGCATTCCACCAAGTTCATCGGGAAAAAAGCTTATTTCATGTATTCTCTGGAAAAAGACAACCTGTCTATCAATCAATCTATATAGAGTTGAGGTACTCGATCCCGGACTTTTTTTTTCCAATTATGAATGAACTCGGACTTGTCACGCAATTAAATTTGTACTCGAATTCCCGGACGCAGAAATTTTGGACTTGGAAATTTCCCAGAGTACAGTCGAGTCCACGTCATGTGTATGGGTCTAGCCTGGCATTTTTCCTTTAGCCCCGAATAATTCTCCACTTGGAGCGGTTTGTCACGTAACTGAACGTCAGTAAAAGAAGACAGCCTGTAATTTTATATCTTCAGTGAATGGAGACGAGACCAATCAGACAGGGTTTACAGGAAAACACATGGAAATGCTCGTATCTTATTGGCTGACAGTCTCAATTCTGTCAAATGCTAGCTCACAGTCAGTGTGAGGAAAAATGGATATGCCAATTTTATTTTATTTTTTAAACCACTAAAGGGGTTGAAACTGAAACAGTAACATCCTCTCTTGCTGAGCAGGAAAACAAGGTGTGTAAATGTCTATATGAGTTTGTGAATATAGATAAGTTACGTGAATATGATATGAGCAGAGCATGGACAGATAACACACTCTGCATGGCTCTGTAGCAGCTAAACTAAGCTACAGTGATAATTGTAGCTGTGCCTCCCCTTGGCTAGCAATGCAAAACTAGCCTAGTCTCGTGTTAGATAGACAAAAAGCTTAATATTTTATCGGTCTGGTAGTCCTGCAAACAGTGATAATACCCGAGGCAAGTTTTATGATAAATCCAACTTTTTGTCCAATTTTCAGTTAGCCCTTACAAGCAAGAAAAAAATGCATGCAAACAGTCTATTTAGAAGTATGTTTTAAAAAGTAAGGGATGGGCGATATTTTATCGTTCGCAATATACCGGTAGAAATTCTCCCCACAATAAGAATTAGTCTTCCCACGATAAGTCCATATCGCCCATCCCAAACTTCTATATCACTTTTTTTTTTCATTGAAACCATTTTGTGATAGGAAACTAGTTGAGTTGCTGATGACATGAAATAAAAATATTAAATGGCAATGGCAAGATGTAATAGTGATATTTTTTTTACATTTATGTTGCCATTGGTTTGTGAAGGTTAAAATATTAATTTAACAGCTCAGTGTTGTGTTTACAATTGCAATTTCAAATCTTTTTTTAATTTAATTGCTTTCTGAAATCAGCCAGACTTGACTCGGACTCGATTGGTTAAGGACTTGATCTCGACTCGAACTTGACAAAGGTGGACTCGGACCCAACACTTAGTGAACACTCCCGCTGACAGCAATTGATTTAGACACGGGGACTGTTTAATGTGCTGAAAAAACATCCTGGTGTGAACGAGCCTTTAGAGTGTTGCTTGATAACTCACCATGAGCTGCAGGAGGGCAGAAGTACATGGAGCAATTGCGTTTTGTTTTTTGTTTTTTGTTGCTTTGCAGTTTCAGCATACAAAGGAAGTAGGAATTTTATCATAGTAGTTAACAAGGGGAACTTTACAAAAGTAAATTAATCTAACTAAAAATTCTGAAGACAGAGAAAAAAATAAATAAATTTAAAAAAAGAAAGGGGAGGGCACATAACTGATGATGAAAGCATATTAAGAAAGAATACTAAACATGCCACAAATTCTAGATGTTTTTATCGCAATGTCTATTATTACTAGACATTGAGATTGTATTTAAAAACCAATTAAATTCTTCTTTGAAATGTTAATATGGGATTTACATTTTCATGTATTTACATTTATGAATATAAATGTTGTGTATATTATGTATATAAAGTATACTTTTCAATAAATAAAAGTAGGGTTATACAAAAACTTGCATTGATCAATTTCTTGTCATTAATATGAATGAAAAAAAAATGTGTCCATAAGATAAGGAAAAATCAAAATATATTTTAGACAATCAAAGCATTAACATTACTCCAGAAAGACTGAGCAAAAGGACAATCCCAAAACAAATCGCCTACAGTTTTGGACGAAGCCTCACAAAAAGCGCAGGTTGTGTCAATATTATTTCTAATTTTTCCAGAAAATGCTTAACAGGGTAAATTCTGTGAATAATTTTATAAGATATTTCTTTAACTTTGTTAGTTAAGAAAAATTTCTGAGGCAGTGACCACACATGCGGCCAATCATGTTTGCGCTTCAGCTGCTGAAAACGCTATACAGAGAATTTCAAACCTCTGCGAGAAAAGGAAAAGTGTTTTTCTAACAAACACATATTTTGACTTGTGTGATGTACTCTACTATGACATATTTCACTTCTTTATGACATAATAAGAGACTATAACATGTTTCTGACCAAAAATGATACGAAATATGATTGTTTACATTAAAATGCATTATATGATAATAAAGTGTGAAAAAGTGAAAAAAGTCTCAATTAAAGTGTAGAAAGTCATTTTTCATCAAATGTGGGCTAACACTGTTTTCTCATCAGTCATATGCATCAGTGCATACACATGGGTTCGCTTCAGGTGCTGAAAATGCTATACAGAGAATTTCAAGCTTCTGCGAGCAAAGGAAAAGTGTTTTTCTAACAAACGCATATTTTAACTTGACTGATGTACTCTACTATGACATATTTCACTTCGTTATAACGTAATATGATACTATGAGATGTTTAACATGTTTCTGACCCAAAATGATACGAAATATGAAAAAAGTCTAAATTAAAGTGTAGAAGGTCATTTTTTCAACAAATGTGAGCTAACACTCTGTTTTCTCATCAGTCCTCTATGTGCATACACATTGGTGTGCTTCAGGCGCTGAAAACGCTATAAGAGAGAATATGGTTTGCATATTTCGTTAACTCATCTTTTGACAGGTGTATGTCCTAAAAGTGTCATCTTCAGGGTCATCTCCAGTGTCATCATCATCAATCAAATTTATTTTGACAGGTCTAGGTCAAAGGTCAACATCAATCAATTTAATTTTAACAGTTCAACAGGTGTGTTATTAGTTAAATGAAAGCGCCATTCCCAGCTATGAAGAGTTGATATATTTCATCAAATTAATTTGACAGTTTTATGTTATTGTTTAAGATCATAGATTACAAATGAAGGCACCATTCACACGCACATACATTTATATAACCCAGAGTTCCCTACCAAATGTATGTCCCATAAAAGTTTTCACATGATAGCACACACACACATGCACACACACACACCCCTTCCTACACCCCCACACACACCCCTTCATACACACACCCCTTCCTACACCCACCCTCAGAAAGAGAGTTGGTATATTTCATCAATCTAATTTTGACAGGACAACAGGTGTATGTTACTAGCTAATTGAAAGCGCCATTCCCAGCTTTGTAGAGTTGGTATATTTCGTCAAACTAATTTTGACATGTGTATGTCATTGTTTAAGGATCATAAGGAGATTTAAGGAGTTTCCCGCCAAAAGTTGGGAAACTCCCTATAAAGGCTAACACAAGGCATTCTGCCTTGAGTTTTGAGTTTTGCATTCTGGAAGACTTCCAAGAGATTTCACATCTCTGAAAATCCAGCAAAGGGTTAAATAACCTTTGAGACCATGGGCTTCTCAGCAGTTAAGATGTATTTTTAAAATGTTGGTCATTAAAATTTTTATATTAACATATGCGTTATTTTAACTTGTGAAATATTCAGAACGTTTCCAATTTTAACAGAGATGTTCCGTCTACTTATCCGGTCATTTATGTATTCTTAATTTTCATTAAAATTTTATTACAGAGCAAGACTGAACTATGCTCATCTGATTCTAATGTCTAGGAAATTGTAAGAACGAATGCAAATCTACTAGGTAATTTAAATTTGTCTCATAGAACTGTGTAGTGAGCTAAAAGGTAACTGGTAAGAGAATATTATATTTGTTTACTGATTCTTTCAGAGAGCGACGTTGTGATTATTTCTGATGATGAGTGTCCTGAAACGTCCACACGAGGCCGATCGAATCCGAGATCCCTGAATCATAACCGAGCGATCCAAAGACCAGTAGCCCTTGTAATACCGCAATCCAGAACAATCTCGCAAACTATACATAAGTCACAGCATAAAAGTATGAATATTTCATACTGTAAAGTCTTTTATTTATCACGCATTTATATTTAGTTTGTTTCATATTTAGAAATAGAGGACTCCCCAACTGTCAGTGATGATGAATCAACCGCATCAGGTGAGATGATATTATGTATATATGCCTTCTATTTCACCATCTGTTCAGTGTAAAAAGCTCTCTCTCACATTTACTTTGATTTTTCTTCTCTTGTAGATGTGAGTGATACCGGCTAAGAACTAGAGGAGGAGGAAATTCAGGAAAATAATGGTTTAGAGGAGATCAACATCGTGTTTAGAGAATTCTTTGATAGAAAGACTGCTTTACTGGAAAGCTTTGAACATCTTGATAATACATTTCAAAATGGTCCAGGTAGGGAATATGTACCATCAATGTATAGTACTCTTGAATCCTTGAATAGGTGTCACAGCAAACATAAAATTGATAAGAAAATTCTACCAAAAATATGGCACAGAAACGCCCTAATTACATTTCAATTACAGATGCTAAAAAAAGTAGAACTGAAAATACTCCAACATCACCCCATGATTCCAGCTATGGTGAAAACCAGAGTTCTTCAAATAGTTTGTTACATTGTGATCCATACACAACTCTGAACCCATATTTATCTGATGCGATCAACCAACTGAATGAAAGTTTATTTCTGTCACAACAGTTCATTAGTCAGAGACCTAGTCAGAGTTCCAGTCAAAATGTAACAAATACACTGTCGAGCCAATACGATTTGTTCTATGAACTCAATGAATGTCTGTTAAGATTACAGAATAGCTTAAACGAACATTCTGTACAAATAAATCCTGATTTAATTGACGCTCTCAACCAGCTCAATGAAAATTTGATGTTATCTCCCGAACACAATTTAAATATCGTCTCAACTCCAGAACTCGCTCAGGAATATAGACCATTTTCTCCTAATGGCCTGTTATACCAAATTAATGAAAGTCTTATGAGGTTAAATGATTGTCTGGTTAAATTAATTGATGATTTGCAAATGGAAAACATGCCATCGTCTAATATCCAAGACGGTAATAGGGTAGATCCTAATGTTAGAATAATTAATCGTGACAGATTCAACAACACCATTTTCTCCTAATGGCCTGTTATACCAAATTAATGAAAGTCTTATGAGTTAAATGATTGTCTGGTTAAATTAACTGATGATTTGCAAATGGAAAACGTCATCACCTAATTTCCACGATTCGCAAATGGAAAACATGCCAATATCCAAGACGGTAATGGGATAGATCCTAATGTTAGAATAATTAATCGTGACAGATTCAACAACACCGAGATTAGGAGAAGTGTGAATTTTTCTTCAAACACTAATGTCAGCAGCTTTGTGGAACTTTATAATTATGTTTTAGAGATTTTAAACACTGTGGTTGAAATCGCTAATAATTTAATTTCTGCTGAGGACGTTGTCACTGTTGAAATCAGAGGTGATACACTCAACGTTTCATCGTGCATTCAATTAGCCAATGGTGCCAACGATTTACATTTTTTCTGACCATGGCCGAAAATGCCATTGAAAGTAAACGTGAAATTTTTACTGACGATACCCTTGAAATAGTCATCCAAATTGTCCGACCATATCATGGTGGTGCATCACGAAGGAAAACAGGAAGTATATTCAGTTCAGAAACCCTTCAGAAAAAAATTAGACATCTATACATTTTTCACAACATGTGCTTTGCCTTGTGTGTTACCCAACTTTTGAACCCTGAAAAAAATTATTTTCAAATTGAACAGATTGTTAGACAAATACAACATGATGTGGGATTATCTGTAAACACTGCAGTCAGCTTTGCTGATGTATAGAGATTTGAGAGACATCTGAACTGTAAAATTGTAATGGTATATTGTTCTGACAGCAAAGCCAGATATGCTTTCTTTCAAACTAGCAAGACTCCCCATGAAAAAACAATTTACTTGTTCTTGCATGACAACGTTTATTACGGGGTTAAAAGTATCACTTTTAAGATCAAGTCATGTTTGTCATTTCTGTCGCTCAGGGTTTGAAGTTTCATGGAAACATAAATGTGATTATATCTGCAATGTTTGTCGCGATACCGATTGTCACAAAAACCCTAAGAAAGTATTTAGATGTCCAGAGTGTTGGAGATTGTGTAGATCACAATACTGTTTGACAGGCATAAAGCAAAGCATCAATTGAGTGAAGGTGAATATTCTTTGTGTGAAACAGCTTTCTACTGCGGTAAATGTAATCGTGTGATACCGGAGAATCCTATTAAACGTAAAACACGTGTACTTGAATTGCAAGTGCAATCTCTGTGGCAAAAAAGTCGATACAGATATTGAACATAGATGTTTTATACAACCGGCAAAGAAAGAACGCGCACATGAGAAATATGTATTTTATGATTTCAAGACTAGACAGCAAACAGGACCTCATATAGCTAATTTCATATGCTGTATTGATTTTGAGGGAGAGGTGTGGGTGGCTGAAAGTGCTGGATGTGTCTGTGACTTTTTTAAGAAGTTCCGATGTAATAAATACAAAGGCTATACATTTATCGCACATAATGCTAGAGGGTACGATTCATACCTTTTGTTAAATCATTTAGTGGAAGAAGGAATTGTGCCCGAAATCATAGCACAAGGTGGAAACATTTTGCGTTTCATGGATTCTGCGTTTCACCAGTTATTTATCGATGGTCTGTCGTTTCTTCCGATAAGACTAAGTTGTATTCCAAAAGCCATGGGATATTCAGAACAAAAGAAAGGCTATTTTCCCCATTTATGGAACACCATAGAACATCAGGACTACGTAGGACCGGATCCCGAGCCAAAGTTTTACAGTGCAGATAGCATGATGCCTCAAGAAAGAGAAGAATTTTTCAAGTGGTATGAAATGGTTTCTGACAAAGTCTTTGATTTCAAGAAAGAGATGGCTGAATACTGTGTGAATGACATGGACATTTTGAGAAAGGGGTGTTTAGCTTTCAGAGATGAAATTCTGAAAAGTTCAAAGGTTGAACTTTTATAACGATCACATCTGTCTGCATGAAAATCTTTAGCACCAAGTTCCTTCCTAAAAACACTTTAGCTATCCCATCGCTTGATAATTACATCAGCAGACAGAAGTCTTTCTCAACACCTTCCATTCAATGGCTGGAATACATTTCTACCACACAAAACCTACCCATTCGACACACGTTGAACGAAGGTGAAGTCAGGTTTGGTAACTATTTTGTAGATGGTTACTGTGAAGATGGACAAATACGTAAGGCTTTTGAGTTTCTTGGTTGTTCTTATCACGGATGTGAAAAGTGCTTTCCCTCAATGATCCCACATCCTCTTAGCTCATCCAAAGCTACTTTCGGAGATGTCCATCAAAAAACATTGGAAAAAAATAATTTGCAAGAGACTCACAAATTGCAAGTCATAGTGATGTGGGAACACAAGTGGAATGAAATAAAGAAAAATGACAACCTCGTAATAAACCTTCTAAAAGACTTTGACTTTCCCGAGCATTTAAACCTGCGAGATGCTCATTCTGGCGGTCGAACAAATGCGTTACATTTGTATTATGTGGCGCAGCCTGGTTAATCGATTATTATCGATCATAATAATCGACATAATCGATTATTATGATTTTACCTCTCTTTACCCGTATGTATATAAGCCAAAGACGTACCTGATCGATCACCCTATCATCATTTATTGTGACTTTAAGCCTCTGGAAAATTACTTTGGTATCTTCAGAGCAAAGGTATTACCCACCTAGGGGTCTGTGGGCACCCGTTCTTCCATTTTGTGTAAAAAGCAAACTCCTTGTGCTCCGAGCAACAACAAAAGCAATGCAACCATACAGATCAGGAGAGAGCTCTTACAGGAACATGGGCTTCTGTCGAAATTGTGAAAGCTGTCGAAAAAGATTACAAAACTCTAAACGTGTTTGAAGTGTGGCACTGTCCTAATAGGTCTGATAAGCTTTTTCCTAAATATATAAAAATGTTCCTAAAAACCAAACAGGAAAGCTTAGGATATCCATCCTGGGTGATTGATACAGCCACTGAGAGTGAGTACATTCGCAGATATAAAGAGAATGAAGGGATCAAGTTGGATCCAAACAGTATCACCGTTAATCCTGCCAAAAGATCCATAGCTAAACTTGCACTAAATTCGCTTCCGGGTAAGATGTGTCAAAAACCAGACAGACCCAACACGAGCTTAGTCCGCGATCCTGCTGAGTTTTTACAGTTCATGTTCTCAGATATTTATAATGTGAACCAGTTCTCTTTTTTGATGTTGCCTTGGTGCAGTGGCAGTACGCAGATGAGAGACTGATTAATCCGCTGAATGCTAATGTATTCATAGGTATTTTCACTACAGCATATGCTAGACTCGAATTGTACAATTTGATGGATTGATTGCAACAGCGTTGTTTGTACACCAACACAGATAGCGTCATCTTTAAAAGTAAGGGAGGTGATTGGATGCCACCCTTAAGCGATTACTTGGGTGGACTTACCAGTGAACTAGATGATGGCGAATAAATCGTAGAATTCGTAAGTGCAGGACGTAAAACCTACGGTTACAAAACTGTAAAAGGAAAAACAACTATGAAAGCTAAAGGCATAACTTTAAATTATACCAATTCTGAAGTTGTCAATTTGAAATCACTGACAGAGCTGGTGGACGTGCGAGTGAAAAATCCGGATCAAACCAGTCAACTTATCACCTCACAACCAAATTGTGCGAGATAAAAAGGGGTTTCATTTGAGAAACTGTTCACAGTTAAAAAGGTTCAGGGTTGTGTATGATAAACATGTTTTATTACCTGATTTCACTCTCCCTTAGGGTATTAAGACTTTTCTTGTATATATTTACATATGTATATATGTAATTTTGTTTCTGTTGATGTGTTTTGAACATTAATAATGGAAAATATGAATGTGGCTGCTTTTGACGCCATGATGCAATTGCCCTTTTCATGTATTGTATGTGGACCGAGTAATAGCGGTAAATCATATTTTATCAAAATGTTGTTGGAAAACTGTAAAGAGGCAATGTCAGTAGTTCCCGAAAACAATGTCTGGTGTTATACGTGTTGGCAACCTCTGTACAATGAATTGATGACCAAAATAAATATAAATTGTCCTCATGGAATCCCCAACTCTTTGTGTGATGATGAATTATTTCCACCGAGCAAAACAAACTTATTGGTAATCGATGACTTGATGGAATCTGCCAGTAAAAACGATGAAGTAGAAAAGGCTTTTACAAAATACACACACCACAGAAATCTGAGCGTCATCTATCTCATTCAAACTTGTTTTTTCAAGGCAAGGTGCACCAACTACAAGATTCTTTTTAAAAAACCCTAGAGACAAATTACAGATCAGCATACTGGCTCGTCAAATGTATCCAGGTAACAGCAAATACTTTTTTAATGTTTTCATGATGCCACCGCTAGACCATACGGATATTTACTTGTTGACCTGAAAGCACAAACACCAGAAGAACTCCGTCTCCGTTCAGGGCTGTTTCCACGAGAGACCCCGGTTGTGTATATTACAAAGAAATTTTTTTTTAAAGTTTCGATAACCAATGTCTATTCGACTGAAAAAAACCCTCCCACCCTTGAATTCATTATACGAATCCAGCATATGTGAACTAGCTTTAAACGTGCTCAGAGGGAACATACCACTGATGACTAAACAGTACCGGGTTTTAAAATAATAGAAAAAATGGATCAAACTATTTGCGGATAAAAGAGCTTCTGTAGAAAGAAAAAGGAAAGCTATTAATCAATCTGGAGGATTTCTTCTGCCTTTGCTCAGTGTAGCCATTCCTTTTATAAGCAGCTTAATTCCATCCCGTAACAATTAACATGGAGACTGCGGAGAAAATGTATTTAGTCCCTCAACATCAGCTTGATAAACTTAGAAACATCACCACTGAGAATGAAAGCTTAAGAAAGACTGTTGAAAACAACTTGGAAGAAGCAATACGATGGAATTTGTCAAGGACTGACCTGAATGGTTATGAGAAGGCAAAACTCTAAGCATCGGCCCTGCAAAAAATTTTTAAAACTTGGTTAAACTAGGGGAGCAGGAAACCGCTCAACTGACCCTGTCCCTACCTAAAATACCAGAAAGCAAAACAGAAGCAACAGTGACCGCAACCTCCCAAAGAGGAGATTGTACAAGAGGTGCTTGCTAACATTTCTGCGAGGAATAAAAGAAATGCTGCGTACATTATGAAAAATTTTTTTAAACCTGATGAAGATGCTTCGTGGAATGATAGCGGCAAATTTATTTTTAAAGGAAAAACTATCAAAGGATCTCACATGGTGGATTTGCTTAAGAATCTCACGGCCCCTCATAAAGTATCCGACGATCGGAGGCCTTTAGGATGGAAAGAATTATTACAGACAGTAGCCAACCTAAATATACCCTTTTCTTTCAGATCTTGATCAATAATTCTGTCCAACAGTTCTCCTGTCACTGCTCGGATGATGGCTAGCAAGGTGTTGGATATGCACCCGTCAGTTTCATCATTCGTTGCAATGCCCGCAAGGTCCCCCTGCTCAAGAAAGCACATGTAGATTTCCCTCATTAAAATGCAAATCAATTTATAACTTTTTTGAAATGAGTTTTTCTGGATTTTTTTGTTGTTATTCTGTCTCTCACTGTTAAAATACACCTACCATTAAAATTATAGACTGATCATTTCTTTGTCAGTGGGCAAACGTACAAAATCAGCAGGGGATCAAATACTTTTTTCCCCACTATATATATATATATATATATATATATATATAACTCCAGCTCCCAGAATTCACAGCACCCTACAAACATGGCCACCACAAACTCACACCCACACCCACACCACTTCCCAGCATGCACAGCAGCCTACAAACATGGCCACCACAGACTACACTCCCCATGACACAGACCTCACTCCCACACTCACAGTCACCCTCCTTCTGATCACACACATTTACATTTATGGCATTTGGCAGACGCCCTTATCCAGAGCAACTTACATTTATGTCATTTATACAACTGAGCAGTTGAGGGTTAAGGGCCTTGCTCAAGGGCCTACAGTGGCAGCTTGGCAGTGCTGGGGTTTGAACTCACAACCTTCTGATCAGTAGTACAACATCTTAACCACTGAGCTACCACTGCCACTATATAACATAACACACCTGTTGTCAATCTCCAAGTTTGCTCACTCTCACGTTATTTAAGGACTTTAGTTTGTATCACTCACCGCGAAGTATTTGTTCGTTCCTGCGCTCAAACAACTACCAAGCACTATTTCTATGCACTGTTTATTCTGGCTCTGAACCTTGCTAACGTTAACGGATCTTGGATTACTGCTGATTCCCTTGGATTTACTACTTTGTGTAACTGGACTTTGCTAACGTTTTGTGGATTTACCCCTTTGCCTAGTCTCTGAACACCCTGTTTGGCCGTGACTTTGAACTTTGCCTGTTGTTTGACCATTCTTCTGCCTAGCGTTTTGGAACTGTTTCATTGATATCGGACTGCTCCTAATAAAGTGATGGATTTACTCTGCACCTGCATCCAGCCCTCCGTGTATTTCCTAACACACACACACATATATATATATATATATATATATATATATATATATATATATATATATATATATATATATATATATATCATATGGGAGGAGTCTTGGGGAAGCTGGGGTTTCTGCTCAGCCTTGAAAGAGTAGTAAAATGATGACCTCAGGAAGAGATCATCTAGTCTTACTTTTAATTCTGCTGTTTCTTTGTTTCTTCCCATTTTTTGGAATAATTCATCACTTTGTTTAAAGTAATTTATGCCAGCTGAAGCTAAAGTAGATCGTGCCAGCTGGTTCGTTCATACCTCACTTCACAGTTCTCTTTGTTATCAGGTGAACAGTCACCGGCAATAACAGCAATGCAGTGCAGTGAAACCTGGCTCTTGGAGAAATTTGTTGCTCTTATGTGATATGTTTGTTGCGGAGATGTATTGCTTCTCCATTTATGTTTGTAGGCATCTGGTGAAAAGAAATCCATTCTAATAATATAGTCAAAGTCCTTACACCATTTACGGAACTTTTTCCAGTCACACTCATCAAAAGTTACGTTCGCAGTAGCATTGCTAAAATGGATGTGGCCCGGTACAGAGAGCTTGAAAAACACAATGACGCCTTTTTCTACATTGAAAAAAAATCCGGCTGTACAACCATTTGACACGTTACTCAGTATTGGATCTTTTCATGCGCTAAATTTTTTTCAAATCTTCCCAAAGTAGAAATAACCTTTTTCAGTGCGTCTGGACAGGCGGCCATAGTTGAATGCTCAGAGTTGATCTCCTCTAAACCGTTATTTTCCTGAATGTCCTCCTCCTCTAGTACTTCCCCGGTATCACTTTGAACAAAAATCAAAGTAAATGTGAGAGAGAGCTTTTTACACTGAACAGATGGTGAAATAGAAGGCATATATACATAATATCATCTCACCTGATGCGGTTGATTCATCATCACTGACAGTTGGGGAGTCCTCTATTTCTAAATATGAAACAAACTAAATATAAATGCGTGATAAATAAAAGACTTTACAGTATGAAATATTCATACTTTTATGCTGTGACTTATGTATAGTTTGCGAGATTGTTCTGGATTGCGGTATTACAAGGGCTACTGGTCTTTGGATCGCTCGGTTATGATTCAGGGATCTCGGATTCGATCGGCCTCGTGTGGACATTTCAGGACACTCGTCATCAGAAATAATCACAACGTCGCTCTCTGAAAGAATCAGTAAACAAATATAATATTCTCTTACCAGTTACCTTTTAGCTCACTACACAGTTCTATGAGACAAATTTAAATTACCTAGTAGGTTTGCATTCGTTCATTACAATTTCCTAGACATTAGAATCAGATGAGCATAGTTCAGTCTTGCTCTGTAATAAAATTTTAATGAAAATTAAGAATACATAAATGACCGGATAAGTAGACGGAACATCTCTGTTAAAATTGGAAACGTTCTGAATATGCGTAGCCTATGCGTATAGGTTAATATAAAAAATTTTAATGATGAACATTTTAAAAATACATGTTAACTGATGAGAAGCCCATGGTCTCAAAGGTTATTTAACCCTTTGCTGGATTTTCAGAGATGTGAAATCTCTTGGAAGACTTCCAGAATGCAAAAACTATTGGGAGTGTTAGCCTTTATAGGGAGTTTCCATACTTTTGGCGGGAAACTTGGGTTTTAATTAAAATGTGTGTGTGTGGAAATGCTGCTTTCATGTGTAATCTATGATCCTTAAACAATAACATACACATGTCAAAATTAGTTTGATGAAATGTACCAACACTCTTTCTGAGGGTGGGTGTAGGAAGTTGTGTGTGTGTGTGTGGGGTGTAGGAAGGTGTGTGTATGTGTGTATGTGTGCGTGGGAATGGCGCTTTCATTTAATTAGTAACATACACCTGTTGTCCTGTCAGAATTAGTTTGATGAAATATACCAACTCTCTTTCTGAGGGTGAGTGTAGTGGGTGTAGGAAGGGGCGTGTGTGTGTGTGTGTGTGTGTGTGTGCTATCATGTGAAAACTCTTATGGGACATACATTTCGTAAAGAACTTTGGGGTATATAAATGTATGTGCGTGTGAATGGTACTTTCATTTGTAATCTATGATCTTAAACAACAACTGTCAAATTAATTTGATGAAATATACCAACTCTTAAATGGCGCTTTCATTTAACTAATAACATACACCTAGATCTGTCAAAATTAATTTGATTGATGATGACACTGAAGATGACACTTTTAGGACATACACCTGTCAGAAGATGTGTTAACGAAATATGCAAACCATATTCTCTCTCTGCTATACAGAGAATTTCAAGCCTCTGTGAGCAAAGGAAAAGTGTTTTTCTAACAAACGCATATTTTCATTTGTATACATGTAAACTACTATGACATTTCACTTCTTTATGAAATAATATGATACAATAACATGTTTCTGACCCAAAATGATACGAAATATGATTGTTTACATGAAAATACATTGCATGATAATAAAGTGTGACAAAGTGAAAAAAATTCTAAATTAAAGTGTAGAAAGTCATTTTGCATCCAATGTGAGCCAACACTCTGTTTTCTCAGCAGTCCTCTATGTGCAAACACCTGGGTGCACTTCAGGTGCTGAAACCATTATACAGAGAATTTCAAGCCTCTGCGAGCAAAAGAAAAGTGTTTTACTAACAAACACACATTTTTACTTGACTGATGTACCCTACTATGACATAGTTCACTTCTTTATAACATAATATGATACAATGAGATGTTTCTGACCCAAAATTATTTGAAATATGATTGTTTACTTTAAAATGCATTACATGATAATAAAGTGTGAAAAACTGTGAAATAGTCCAAATTAAACTGTAGAAAGTCATTTTTCATCAAATGTGACCCAGCACTCTGTTTTCTAATCAGTCTTCTATGTGCATAGATAGCAAATGACATCTGGCCCACATACCATATGGAATGACGGCAATAACTCAACCTGAGTGTGGCTGGCTTCTGGGCCAGATGTGGGCCCATACAAAACAAGCCTAAAACTGGCTTGTTGTGTGAGGGCCAGATATGGCCCATATGACCTTTTTTGCTTTTTTTTATTTTAAATCTTTATTAAATAAATTCAATAATCACATACATATTTACAATTATGTCAATATACCTATTTGAACACAGGTCATATTCAATGTACATATTTTTTTTTAAATATTTACATATTATTTACACATATCACATCAAATCACAATTTTGATCACGAACCCATATATGATGTTCTTTATTTTTAATCAATCTAAATACAACCTAACTCTATATAAGACAAAAAAAAAGATAAATAAAAAAAAAAAATGATGAGACTGAGTAACATACCGTACATTAATAACTATTAATCTGAGTCTATCAATATCAGTCCAAACAAGAGAAACATCCATATACTAACCTATAATATCATCCAGAATCTATCAATTAGTGAAAACACAATGTGATAATCAAAGAGCCATCAGTAAGTAAAAATACATCATACACATCAAAGTCATCAGCAAACGAAAGCCCAGATAAAGTTCAGCAAACCGTCAAAGTTGTTATACATAGAAGTCTTCACTTTAATTTCTTACTTGTTAATGTACATAATCAGTCTTTTGTCTTTTTAGCATTTGCACTGTTAGAAGGAGATGTTCTTTTACGCTTTTTACTCTTGACAGATTGTGTTTCAATGTCGCTATTGTTTATGTTGGTGAGAGTATTCTCGAACTCGCCTGGCGTAGAATCTTCATCCTGTGTTGCTCTGTCTTCTTTAGCTGAAGATGCTGGTTTCTCTGTAGCTTGTCGTATCTTCACCGGTTTTCCTGATGCAGTAGTCTCCTTGAGGGTGTCTCCACCTACTTCCATCTGGAGTGCAGATTTGTCTATATCCTGTTGACTGCTCTCTGTGAGTGTAGAGTCAGTGCTGCTGCTGCTGGAGTTGTCTGTGTCCTCACTATCACTGTCGCTGGTGCTTGTTGATTCACTGTCGGAAGATGTAGTTTCATTTTCACTAATATTTGGTGTGTCTTCCTCCCAGCTGGTGTTTTGTCTGTGCTCTGTTTCCCGCTCTATCTGGTTATCCATTGTTCCATCAGTTATCTTGTTCTGTGTTTCCTCTTGTTCTTGACGTAAAACATCTTATAATCTTGCAGTTTTCACTTTGTAACTGTAAGACATGGGACACTGAAAGAACAAATGTCCTGGGTTATGACATAAGTTGCAAACTCCGGCATTCGTGCATTGTTTACCTTTATGTCCAAAGCTATTACATTTCCAGCATTTAACTTTCGCTTGGTGATCAGAGCTGGAACAGATAAAACAGCGTTGTGTTTGTCCTGGATAAGTAATAGTGCCATTATATGGCCCCATTGTGATCAAGTTGGGTATTTACATAAGACTTTCATCTGGATTTTTCCTTAATTTTATCTTGTAGCGTCGGACTCCATACCATAATCCGAAATGGTCCACCGGTTTGTAAACAGGTTGTAATATTTCACAAAATCTTGCAAGATATTGTTCCATGTCTGCATCAGCAATGCGTCCAGTCCAGAATTTAACAATGATATACTTTATATCTTGTGGAGCTGATGTAATAATTTCCCATTTTTTCCAAAATCCATTTTCAGAGCTGTTAAATATCTGAGAGAATCTCAGCAGCACTTGCTCATGACTAAAACAGATCTCGTAGTTTAGCTTGTTCGGTAAAGCAATAAAGGAATATACATCGGCAGCATTGATCCACTGACTGTGTAAAAGATTTGCGCCAACTTCAGATCTGTTGGGTGCGTCTCCATCGCCGGTCAAGTGCAGTCTAGCCCAGTGCTTCCCCGCCGACGGCGCTCCCCTGGGCAACATGTCGCAAGTCCCGCGGTGCTATTAATCCTTTTTGTTTCTCCTCTGTAGCAGGAAGAGAAGGGGAAAAGGGCTTGAAAGCCAAAACTTGTTTTCTCGAAGAAAAACAGAAGGTCTTGCCTTTACCATTTCAGAATCGGTCAGACACGATGCTGCGATCTCGAAGTCAAGCCGCACAAATATGACCTTTGCCATTGCCAGAACTGAGCCATATGTACCATAGTTGGCCCAGATGAGGCCCAGAAATGTATGCTATCTGGGATGGGTGCATTTCAGGCACTGAAAACGCTATACAGAGAATTTCAAGCCTCTGCGAGCAAAAGAAAAGTGTTTTTCTAACAAATGCATATTTTTATTTGTGATACTATGACATATTTCACTTCTTTGTGACATAATAGGATACTATAACATGTTTCTGACCAGAAATGATACAAAATATGATTGTTTACTTTAAAATGCATATTTTGATAAAGTGTAAAAAGGTCAAAATTAAAGTGAAGAAAGTGATTATCAAATGTGAGCCAACATTGTTTTCTCATCAGTCCTCCATGTACATGCACCTGGGTGCACTTCCGGTGCTGAAAATGCAATACAGAAAATTTCAAGCCTCTGCGAGCAAAAGTAGTGTGTTTTTCTAATAAACATATTTTCACTTGACTGACCTATTTTACTTCTTTAATAACATATGATGCAATGAAATGTTTCACATGCTTCTGACAAAAAATGATATGAAATATGATTGTTTACATGAAAATACATTATATGATAAAGTGTGAGAAAGTGAAAAAAATTCTAAATTAAAGTGTAGAAAGTCATTTTCCATCGAATGTGGGGGTCGATGAGTGAATCGAGGGTTAGGGGTTCATTGTGCAGAACTCCCGTGCAAATTCCGCCTCGCGGAGGGAGCCTTGTCGCAGCGTGAGTAAGTGCTCCCCCACGTCCTGGTCGTTGGGAGCATGATCGAACACTCGTCCAAACATCGAAGCAAACAGTTCATATGAGGCGATAGCTTCTCTCCCTCGCTCTCTGACAGCCGCGGCCCATCTCAGAATAAACAGCCCGTTAACAACGCCATGAAGCGCGCCACCTTTCCAGTGTCCGGCATTTCACCATGACAATCAAAATACAGAGCATTGTAGTAGAAATCCCTTACAGAGTGCAGGATCGCCGGCATATTTCTCCGGTGTGGGCACTGGCAGATGAGTCGCGGACGAGGGAGCAGGCGCGACACGCGGCATCGCTGTGGCAACCGCTTGAGAGAGGCGCTGCAGGCTCTCGTCCACCTCTCCCAAACGCTGTTGTTGCGCGCCGAGGAGCTGGCCGTGAGCATTGATCGCCTGGCGGATTTCCTCCGCTGCATCCATGGTTGGCGAAGTATTCTGTTACAACAGCGAAGGCGAGCCGGATGCAGATGCGGTGCAAAAAAACGTCACTTTATTAGGGACAGGCAAAGATCAGAGATACGAGTAAACAGATATGTGAAGGGCTAGGCAAAGTTCAGAATTCAGAAAACGTAGCAAAGTGTTCAAAAACCAGAAACAGTGTCACAGGGGCTAGGCAATAATCCGTAATCCAAAGCGTGAGCAAAGTTCAAAACCACAATAAACAGTCCAGAGTAGAGTTGCTCGGTATTGTCAGAACACAGGAACAAACGAATACTTCACGACGAGCGCGACAAACTAAAGTCCTTAAATACTGTGATTGTGAGCAAACTTGGAAATCATAAACAGGTGTGTGATTAGAAGGTGAGTGACTGTGAGCGTGGGAGTGAAGGAGTGTCCCGGGTAGTGTAGTCCGTGGCGGCCATGTTTGTAGGCCACCGAGCATGCTGGGAAGTGTAGTGGTGTGAGTGTGGGTGCGAGTTGGTGGCGGCCATGTTCGTAGGCCGCTGTGAATCCTGGGAAATGGAGTCGCGCTCGTGAATAGAGAACAACAAACTAAACTTCCTCTACGTTTGCTGAGTTCTGGCATCTGTAACAATTTATACTTCTGTTAATCATAATGTTCCCTGCAGTGCTGTGAAAATACAAACCAGGAACTTGTTCACTTTAGTCAATAAAAAAAATTGTCAGTTGGGTGAAATAAATGGTTTATTCGACATTAAAAAGACAACTTGAGTCTTGAGCATTTAACACTTTGAGCATTCGCTACATAATTAACCTGAATAGCTTTTAATTAATAATCATCTAATATACTGTCTTACTTAATATCTAACAAATTAGAAACAAATCTGGCTAATACTTTCAACAACCTGAATACCATCAGTCTGCTGATGAAGTTTGACCATTACGGTCACCACACATCTTACATAATAAAAGAAAATAAAGATGCTAGCCAAACTCAAATAACTTTTAGGTGCAATACGAGTACAGAACTTCAATTCTCACACAGCAAACACAATGTGCTACAGTAGAAACTTTGTCAGAAGAGGATATGCACTTGTTAACATTAATCTGTATTAATCCCCTTAACTAATTAGATCACCATACATTGTTACATAATTTTAGCTACCTTTTTTTTTTGGCCTTGTCCGTTATGTTTCCAGGCAGCCAAAGCATGTAGCTGGGCTGCACACTGGAGCTTTTATTTGCCTACTGTTGCAAAGCTGTAATATAACAGACATGCTTACGACACGCAGTTCAACATATTTAAAGAAAATAAAGATACCACCCAAGCAAAAATCATATCTTTTGGGTGCAATGTGAGGTCAGAATATCTCAGAAAAATCTCATAATGCAAACAATTCTTTTCCCTTAGTCTGTATTAATACACTTAACTGAATAGGCTAACACGTGGCAGCTAACAATGTATGACAAGCTAGCTAGTTATGTTTTCAAGCAGACAAACATGTAACTGGGCAGCATATTATAACTTTCATTTGCTTGGTGGGCTTGCTAATGAATTTATTGTTTGTCAGAATTGCACATTTACCCACTGGAAGAAGTAGTACCCCAAATGAATCTGATCACCTTCAATATCAAGCTGTAAGTAAGAGTTCTAAATAATTAAATACTTGGTCATTTAAATATGACCAAGTATGACCAAGGGAGAGATGGGTGTGTGTCTATGTGTGTGTGTGTTTATGTTTGTTGTATATGTGGGGGGCCATTTAAACGTATGTTTTTTTGTTTCGGTGGGGTGTCATTGACATTCTTTTCCACATATTTTTGGTGGGAAACTCAAATAAATGGGAGTTACGTCTAAGTGTGTGTATGTGTGTGTGTGTGTGTGTGTGTGTGTATACGGGAAAGGCTAATTTAAACACATATGTTTTTAACATCCAGGGTGTGTGTTTGTGTTTGTATATGGGGAAGGCTCATTTAAACACATATGTTTTTACACTTCTGACTTTCAAAACACATTAAAAACACATTAAGATTTTGAAATGAAAACTTTCATCATTAACCTCTGACATATACATAACAAGCATGATGACCTTTGACCTACACCTGTCAACAAACAAATGATTAATGATGACCTTTGAACTAGACCTGACAAAAACCAAGGTTATGGAATGTACCAGGTATTCCTCTCTCTCATATGCGTGCGCTTCAGGCACTGAAAACGCTATACAGAGAAGTTCAAGCCTCTGCAAGCAAAGGAAATCTGTTTTTCTAACAAACGCATATTTTAACTTGACTGATGAACTCTACTATGAGATATTTCACTTTGTTAATAACATGTTTCTGACCAGAAATGATACGAAATATGATTGTTTACATTAAATTGTATTATATGATAATAAAGTGTGAAAAAGTGAAAAAAAAGTCTAAATTAAAGTGAAGAAAGACATTTTTCATCAAATGTGACCTAACACTCTGTTTTCTCATCAGTCCTCTATGCTCATACACATGGGTACGCTTCAGGCGCTGAAAACGCTCAACAGAGTATTTCAAGCCTCTGCTATCAAAGGAAAAGTGTTTTTCTAACAAAGTCATATTTTCACTTGACTGATGTGCTCTACTATGATATATTTCTCTTATTTTTGTTATAATGGGATACTATAACATTGTAAAGTCTGACGGTATCAAATTGATTCTGAATCAAAATGGACTTAGCAACGAAGTTTCTTTTTCTTTGAGCTTTAAATCCATATCTGTTTAATGACCATTTTGACTCCAGCCTGTCTAAGAGCAAACCCCCCTAGGGACTTCAAAGGTCTCTGAGACTCTCCAGGCACCAACGGGGGCGCCTTCCCTAGACACCCCCGGTTGGGACGCCTGGAATGCCAATGCATGTGCACACACACACACACACACACACACACACACACACACACACACACACACACACACACACACAGAGCACACACATACACACACACAGAGCTTACACACACAATGGAGAAACCTTTCTTGAATGTAACGTGTAATTATATGTACTTATATGTCTAGGACAGTCTTTGATGTATTCATGTTTGCATGTATTGTGTGCCTATATAACCAAGCTAGGATGATTTTGGATAGTTTAATTTAGTATATCATTTTAAATGTCTGTAACCATGTTTTACCTTTAATATTTTCTAATCACATTGAATTTGTTATCTAATTAATCGTCTCTTGATACTGCAATTGATTATGCATATCATATTACGATGGGATACATTATTTCATGCTTTTCCCTAATTTCATATATAATACAGTTTAAACCGGCTCCTCCCAAGACATGCAAATTCAGGTCTGAGACCAGACAAAGCGTGTTCATCCCACCAATAAATCCAGCTTCCTGATTGGTCAATAGCCCAGAGAGGCGTGTGCGTTGGCGTTGTCTTTAAAAACAACAACACGCATTGCTCTCGAAGCTCTTCTGTTTCCGGCACTCTTGTCTTCGGTTTTCCAGCTTTGCGCTCTGCCTTTCCAGCAGAGCGCAAGGCCGGCTACTCTCTCTCTCTTTTCGACGCAGTTCACTCCAGTCTTACTTTTTCTTCTTCTTCTGAGTTCCGGCTTCCCTTTCCCGGAGCACGTGGCCCCCGCGCTCTCTCTCCTGGACAAAGATGCAACTGCCTCACGGCCCACGCCGTTTCAAGCAGCACAACGAACCAGCGAACTCAACACGAACTCCTACTGGACCACGCGCAAAGTTTGAAACCAACAGCACAATAACCATGCAAGTATAGTTTAATCGATCTATAGATGCGTTAAGAGTGTACCCCTGTTTTCAGGAGACTAAGTTCGTTGCTGGATCTCTTAGAAAGGCTAATCGTTTGTGTTTTTGTCTGCCATTCTTTCCATTTCATGACTTTCTTTCTATACTTTCTCTTTTCTTGTATATAGATGTACATATGTATTGTTTTGCTTAGAGTTAGTTGTGTGTATCCATAGTTATGCTTCACTTATTAAAACCTATTTTCACCACACTTGATTTTCTCTGGTTTTGCTCATGCAATTAAGTAACTTTAATGCTGCGACCTCGCTACATGCTTTATTTCAATAACAAAACGGAGAATTATCCTTCCTGGCCAGAAGGATAACCTCCCTTTTAGAGTTTATAATTCTAAAACTAGACTACAGCTAATCCTACAAGCTGATCTAGACCACATGTATAGTCATAATTAATTATAATCCGTTGTAGTTAATTGTTTATATGTATATGTGCACATACATTAATTCCCTTTCATGGCTGATGTATATTTAACTGATCAGAACACGCTTTGATTAGATATATAGATATATTTCAAGCCATTTGAGCTAATTCGTTACATAAATTGGTGGCGAATATATTTCAATGTTTAAAACATCTGTAATGTCTGACGGTATCCAAACTGATTTCTGAATTAACCTGGACTTAACATAAAAAGTTTCACCACTCAGGTGACCGAGAATAACCCCTTGGTCTTCTGCTACCAGATGCCATCAGAATGCTATGGGGGGCACGACCCCCCTCTTCAGACACACACACACACCGAACTTACACCCACAATAGAGAAACCTTTCATGAAACTAACGGGTGTGAACGTCTGGAAAACTTCAAGATTAGGTTCATCAACAGGGGTCAACTAAAACTCGACCGAAGGCCTGTAAATCTCTGATCTAATCTCTGTTTATGACCATATGGATTAACATCAGAGCCGAAAAGGCTGGAAGGAAAATGTCCTCCCTAAAAGGTTACCCTTAGATGACCAAAGACCGGTGGGACGGTAGAAGAACACCAGCCCCCTCTTCTGGACATACACACACACGCATGCACATACAATGAAAATCTTTCTTGAATGTAACGTGTAATCATATGTCTAGGATAGTTATAATGTATTCATATATGCCTGTTTTATGTGTTTAGATAACCTAACTATAGTGATTTTAATTAGTTATAATTAAATATAATTTAAATATAATTAAATATAATTTTAAGTTGTCTGTAACCATGTCTAAAGATCTTTCACTGTCCAAGGTATCATAACCTCCTTGAGTTTGGTATCAAAATCATTGTCTCTTAATATGCCAATTAATGATGCATACTATAGGACAATGGGATGTATCATTCTATACTTTTCCATATTTTGTTCTAATCCAAACTTAATACAAACCCTGCCTTGACATGCGAACCCTGTTTTGGAACAGACAAAGAAGTTCTCCCCCCAGAACTTTCTCCTCTCTCTGGATTCGCCAGCAGATCAGAGAGGCGTGTACATTGGCATTATCCATAAAAGACAGCGACAGGCGTTCCTCTTCACTTCACCTTTTGGCTTCACTTTTCTCTCTCTCTTTTACTTCACTTACTATTTCGCGGACTTGCTCTCTTCCGCCCTCTTTTTCCGGTGCTCCTCCAGACTCTTCTTTTGTCTCGGTTAACCACGTGGCAGTTACCGCTTTCTTTCTTCTTTCTACTTTGGCGAGACCCAACTCCGTTTACCCCGATTCTACCGACACGGAAGATTCAGCAAACTCCTCTCGAAATCTACGAACCAAGGACCCTCGTGAACGATATAAAACTGATGCAAGTATAAATTTTAATTGATCTATAGAGGTGTCCTTTTTAAGCCAGTGCCCCTGTTGAAGGTGAATTCAATTCATTGCTGATTCTCGAGGTTAAACTGTTGTGTGTTCTGCCATTCTGTTATTTTCATCATTTTTCCTTTTGTTTCTTTCACTTTCCCTGTATATATGTATTATTTGTTTAGACCTAGTTGTGTATATCAGTAGTTTTACGTAGTTATTAAAATCCATTATTATCACGCTGGATCGTCTCTGTTTTTACTCATGACAAAGTTCACTTTTAACGTTGCTCTTCGCTACGCGCTGTATTTCTTTTAACATAGAATAAACTATACTTCGTGGCCAGAAGAATAATTTATTCTTTTAGACTAATATGAAGATTGCCCTGGTAAGTTTGGTGGACAAACGGATCAAGCTGCTTCGCATTTAATTCTAAAGCTAGACTATAGTAAGTCAGTAATTAACATAACATTCCCTTTCATGGTCGATTTATATCCATAACTAATCAGAACATGCTTTGATTAGAGATATAGATATATTTCACCCATTTGAGCTAAATTCGCTACACATCTTTTAATTCGTTACAACTGGTGGTGGATGCGGGCAGTATTTTAAACTTTATTTCGTGAGCAACTCCGTTTCAAATCTAAGCGTTTTCTATGTTTTATTAGATTTTTGCATTTCTGCGCGCTTCAGCGAGGGAGCCAAGTTGCAACGCGAACCCCCGCCCCCACTCCGCTGAATAACTGAAAGGCTTTAAGCTCATTTTCAGTGTTAGCAGTGTTTCAGGGTTTTCCATTTTTTTTTAGATTTTCATTCCTTTCATTTCTTTTATTTAATTTTTATTACCATTCAGTAACTCTCTTTCATTTAAGTAAGAAAGGTTACTATGCATGCTTGTTTAATTCGAACTAAACTAAGTTTAAGTAAGATTTAAATCAAGCTCCTGTGTTGTCCATTGGTGCTTGCCTCTTAGTAGGACTTCTCCTCTGGACATTCACAGATAGAGAAGGCTTCCTCCTCTTTTCTCCTTTTTTTATTCGTACCTCTAATTTTCATGTACGGTTCATTATTACTTTATTTCTATATTTCTATCTGTCCCATTAATTGAGTGATTCTGATTACTATCAGTATCAGCTTTATCTCTTACCCTACAACTGGTTTAATTTTCAATTTAATTTAAACAGGTTTAAATTGAAATTTAAAATTAATATCAAGTTACATTTGTTTCAGCCATTTGTACACTTGCAGGTAGTGCTTCCCCTAGTGCTCTGTCCCCAGTTTGAGTTCGGCGAGTGGAGTTGCCTGGACTGGCAAACCCGACACTGGTTGTGGGTGTGCACGTCGGGCGTCTCGGCCCTCGTACCATTGGTAGGCGGAACGCAGGTGACATCAGCACTTGAGCACTCCAGGTGAAAAGGCAGACCAGTCTAACTGACCTCCAGAGCATACTCTGAGTAAGGCCCGTCTGGCACAGCTTGCCACTGAAGCAGCTGACCTGAAAAAGGGTTTTAGGAGGAAACCCAATTCTGGCTCTGCAGTCTGGCCATTGGCATGCCTCACCTGACCGCCGCCCAATTGTGCTAAAAGTCATAACTGTTTGAGTGGTCACACTCAAACAGTTATGAACTCAACAGGAAACTCCAACAAGTGAAGTATGGGAAAACGAGGGACCCTGAGTCACACTGCAGTTGAGTGTTTTGGGACCGTCAGGTAGGTTGGCTTCACCACTGATTCTCATCTGAACAACCTCAGTTCACCCCAGGCATATCTAAAGGGCATACAGTCCATCCACTTATTATAAGCCATAGCATCTCTGGTCATTTAAGTGTTTGGCCCAGCTCTCTCTCTCTTAAGCCATACCATCTCCATAGGGGTTATGACTCAACAGTGCCCCCACTCTGGCAGGCCTGTCATAAACCCTATGCGTGATAGCTAGCTTAAGTCTTCTATTTTCCTCTATCTATACCTGTGTTTTCATTTTCATCTTATTCTATTTTTTCCCTCCTTTAATTGTTTCAATTTTGTTTTCTATTGTTTTAGCTGCTGTTCTGTTGTGACTTGTCTTCTCTTCAAAGTTCACATACAGGCAGAGCCTATGAGAACCAGCAAGGAAAGCTAAATGCTAGATTGATGACCCAGACAGCCAGTGTCATTAACTGACCCACTAGGCTACTGCCTGTCAAAACCTCTATTTAGATCTGGCACTCACCCACACAAATTGGCCCTCCCTGGCCATTTACGGTCAAAAACAATAAGTATCTGGCCCACATACCACTAACTGTCTAACAGCGAGCCACCGTGTCTCGATCATCCAGGCCCGCAGCCCACTGGGACCACCTCGAGGCCTGGCTGTGTGTCATGATGACTGCGTTCCTGCTCCAAGCTGTCGGCGACCTACGGCACCTAAGCAGAGAGCAGCTGGATGATGATGTGAGCGGACCGATGGCCCACGATCTGATCCAGAACCACAAAGAATGGGCAGAGATCATCGGGAGCCTTGCACACAACCTCGTCACCCAGGTATGACTCGGCGAAAAGAGCAACGTCCACCTGGAGCAAGAATCAGCAGTGTGCTCAAGCTCCAGAATGAGGAGGCCTGAAGGAACCAGGCCCACGCTCAAAGCCGCCTAGATCAGCTACTCCTCGAGCCCCAGAACCGGTGCGGGACAGAAGGTAAAATGGACCCAGAGCTCCAAGAGGCAGTGGAAAGACTACAAAGGGCCCTGGCCTAGCCTCATGCAGAGACAGAGCACAGAGAGCAGTTGGAGAGAGAATCCAGAGAGGAACTCAACAGGAAACTCCAACAAGTGAAGCTCTCCTAGCCAGAGCAGACAGTGAACTGAAAGAAAGGAACGCTAAGGTCCAGGCCTGCAAAAAACCACCTGCTGGCGACCCGAGCTGAAATCCATACTTCAGTAGAACCAGGATACACTTTCACATATGAATTTAACACCGTTCACATAGAACTGAAATGGTTATACACACTGCAAAGTGACCAGAGAAGGTTAACACTCACCACAGAGTTTTCCTTGACCAGTGGGCACAGGCCTCCCAGCCACCATTTCCTAATTCCAAAGGGGGGTGGAAGCCCACTGCTCAATGTGTCACCAGGCAGAATCCACAAACCCCTGCCAGCAGCAAGAGGGGTGAGAGCCTTTCCAGGAAGTCCTGGCCTGCCCGCGCAGCATGTCCACTCAACAGCTGCAGGACATGGCCCACAAGGCCATGCAGAGGCAAAGCAGAGGACTGCCGCCGAAAAGGCTGTGAAAAAAACCAACCATTTACCCTGTCTCTGAACTGGCCCTAGAGGGCGCACAAACAAACACACATCGAGATGGAAAGTCTGGATATTTAGGAGTCACTCACTGATCGATCAGTTTGATCCACTTGCCATCCGACCACCACGATGACCGTCGCCCAACGATCGCCCACACCTGGACAGCATTGGCCGAAAGGGGGGAACTGTAACATCTGATGGTATAAAATTTATTCTGAAGCATGCTGGACTTAGCAACAAAGTTTCTTTTTATTTCAGCTTTAAATCCATATCTGTTTAATGACCATTTTGGCTCCAGCCTGTCTAAGAGCAGTGTATGTTTTCACTTCAGAGATGCAATCTAGTGTAACAAATTTCACATGTTTATAACATGATATGATCCTATGATATGTCAGACCTAAAAAAACACGAAGTATGATTGTTTACAATAACACACATCATGTCATAATAAAGTGTGAAAATGTGAAAAAAAGTCAAATTTAACATAAAGAAAGTCATTTGTCATCATATGTGTGTTAACATTGTGTTTTCTCATCAGTCCTCTATGTGCATACACATGGGTGCGCGTCAGGCGCTTAAAATGCTATGCGGTGAATTTCAAGAGTCTGCGAGCAAATTAAACGTGTTTTTCTAAAAAACGTGTTTTCACTTCAGTAATACAATCTAATATAACAAATTTCAGTTCTTTATATCATGATATGATACTATGATATGTTAGACATGTCTCTGTGTTAGCTCTCCCTCTCGCTGCTCAGCTACGGAGCAGCATATCTCCCTCTCAGCGCAGCGGCTTCCACATTCCACAGAGCGCATCCAACGCGATTCATAAAGACTCTCTGGACTAAGTCATGAACTCTGCTTTTGTTTACTTTGCCATGTGCGTTTTTGTTTTTGTGTTGCGTCATGTCTCTACCCCGTTTCCTCATTGGTTCTCCTTTTAACAGGTTATTATTGTTTCCAGGTGTAGCTCATTTAATCTTGTTTGCTTTAGAATTCGTTACTTAAACTCCTGTCTGTGTCCGCTTCAGGGCGGAGTTTTGAATTGTGATGTTAAAGATACCGATGAAGCAAGAGTTTTTCGGATGTTTTTGTTAACCAGGCGTTCCCTGGTTCCTACGTTTTTTCGGATGTTTTTGTTTACCCGGCATTCCCGGGTTCTTGGATTCCTCCCTCATTTCATGATTTCCTGGACTTTGATCCTGTAAGCATTCTAATAAGTGACTAACCTTTTTGGTATTACTGCCCTAGTGTTTATAGGAATATAGACTTGCTTATTTTTTGGATTGTGGCTAAGCGTACCATTACTTTTGAATGTTCCTTTTTGTGTGAATGTTCCTAATAAACTGACCACTTTCCCCTGCGAGTGCATCCTGCTTCCCTCCTTCCCTGGTTCCATAACACTCTGACCTAAAATAACATGAAGTATGATTGTTTACTATAACATACATCATGTCATAATAAAGTGTGAAAATGGGAAAAAAAAGTCGAATTTAACATGAAGAAAGCCATTTTACATTAAATGTGTGGTAACTCTGTGTTTTCTCATTAGTCCTCTAAGTGCATACACATGGGTGCGCTTCAGGCACTGAAAACACTATCACTTCTTGATGTAGCCACTGTTTCCCCCTTTCACTCACTGTTAAAGCTGTCTTGGAACTGTCAGCACTGGGCTTACATCACTGACTTCTTTCCCGTGTCAGTCACATGACTCTGGCCCTTGTGATGTCGTATTGCTTCTATTAGAATCTCATGGGTTCCCAGTCATGCTGCTAGAAACAGAAAGCTAATGGCAGTTTTCTGGCTAAGATTAAGTGATGTATGTGCTGTTTTTTCACCTGATGACGTGTTAATGAAAGCAATTATTTTTCACTGACTTGCCCAAACATTCACGAGACTTAGGAGTTTACTATTTTGAATGTTTAGTTAGATGTAGGCTTTGATTAGAGTTAGATATGGGCTATGATCTGTATTTTAACCTGTTATGTCCCCTCCTTTTCATAAGTAGAGCTGAAAACTTTATAATGTACATCAGTTCCATTTATTAATTTTTTTCTTTTATTTTTTTTAAAGTACCATTTGTAACTTTGCTTCTTTCTTCTACAGGAGCAAAAAAAAAACAATAATAATAATAAATATATAATCAAATAAATAAATAAATAAACCTAGATTTCACAATCACTTTTTGAAGTAGCCACTATTTCCCCCATTCACTCACTGTTAAAGCTGTCTTGGAACTGTCACGACTGGGCTTACATCACTGACTTCTTTCCCGCCCCAGTCACATGACTCTGGCCCTTGTGATGTAATATTGCTCCTGTTAGAATCTGCTGGGTTCCAAGTTCTTGCTGCTAGAAACAAAGTCAATCACATGACTCTGGCCCTTATGATGTCGTTTTGCTTCTATTAGAATCTGCTGGGTTCCCATTCATGCTGCTGGGAACAGAAAGCTAATGGCAGTTTTCTGGCTTAGATTAAGTTATGTATGTGCTGTTTTTTCACCTGATGACAGGTTAATGAAAGCAATTATTTTTCATTAGCTTGCCCAAACATTCTTGAGACTTAGGAGTTTACTATTTTCAATGTTTACTTAGATGAAGGCTTTGATTAGAGTTAGATATGGGCTATAATCTGTGTTAAAACCTGTTATGTCCCATCCTTTTTCATAAGTAGAGCTGAAAACGTTATAATGTACATCAGTTTGTTATGCCACAGGAAGAAGGCTGGACACAGTTGCGGTCAAAGTTTGTCACTTTATTCGGCAAACATGTGGAAAGGACACAGGGTAACAGAATGCTTTAGGAATGCTTCGAGACTTCGTGGCTAAGAATACATAATCTCTCAAATAGCTAGAACTAGCAGTAAAAGACACACAGTATGTAATAGCCACGACTAGCAGTGGTAAATGCACAGTGGGGTTTACGAGAACTAATGGTGAAACATACACATCATGGTATTGCAGTAACAAATGGTAGAACACTTTTAACATAAATCTTCATGTATTCACAATTGTACGTGTTTAGTTTGATACAGAGATAGCGTTGGTTAACACACAACAGATAACTGCGATATACTGATGGTAACAAAAACAAACCAAGTATTAGTTATGTATAATAATGAATGAGGAGTTATCCCTTAGTGGAAAACTGTAATGGAAATGCAACACAGAAATGTACTTCGCTTATAAAACACACTGTTAGGAAATGTAAGGGTAAACGGTAGTAAACACCCAGAATACTTTTACATGTACTAGCACTCAAAAAACATACAGTATGCAAACTGCACAGTGCTAACTGAAACAAACACTCAGAAATACGGGTGCACGTTAAACTATCATAGAAATTTTCATCAACTAGAAGAGGGCTTTAGAGGAAGTCGGAATCCAAAGTACTTAGCTTGTGATCAATGCCGTGAGAATCAGTCCAGAGTTAATCGCTCGGTAATGTGAGATTTGGGGAGAACAAACAATACTTCGCACCCGACCTGTAAAACAAAAGTCCTTAAATAATGTGTAGTGGGATTGGAGACAGGTGTGCGGGATTAAAATGAAGGTGATTGTGACCGTGGTAGTGTGTGGGTGCTCTGGGTGTTGTAGTCTCTAGCGGCCATGCTTGTAGGCCACCAAGCTTGCTGGGAAGTGTAGTGTGGGGTGTATGAAGGAGAGTCAGTGGCGGCCATGTCCTTGAGCCACTGAGAATTCTGGGAACTGGAGTCGCGCTTTTTGCGCGACCTAACAGAGCCCCCCCCCAAAGGGCTCACTCCGGGAGCCTCTCCTTGCCTGGGTCGACCTCTGGGTCGAGGTTTTGGGTATTCTGGATGTATGCGATGAAATTCGTCCACCATTTCAGGGTCTAGCATGTCCTTTGCTGCCACCCAGCTCTGTTCCTCGGGCCCGTACCCCTCCCAATCAATGAGGTACTGTAGTCGTCCCTGACGTCGTCAGGATTTGAGAATTTGACGAATCTGGTAGGCCGGTTGTCCCCCAACCTCCTGTGGAGGAGGTGGTGGATCTGAAGGGTTTTGGGTGGTGAGTATGCCAGTGTGGAAGGGTTTTAGAAGTGAAACGTGGAAAGATGGGGCAATACGCCAGTGCTTGGGGATGGCTAGTCTGTAGGTTACCTCATTGATGGGTCTGATGATTTTGAAAGGGCCGAGATAACGAGGACAGAGCTTCTGGCAGGGATGTCTGAGGTTTAAGTTTTGGGTGGAGAGCCATACCCGTTCACCGGGTTGGTAGCGTGGCGGTACCTGTCGGTGGCGATCCACCTGGGCTTTTGATTGGGAGGCCGCTTGTCTTAGCCCTCTGTGCGTGCTTGCCCAGACCTGTTCACTGCGGTCAAACCACTCATTTACTTCTGGTGCGTCCATGGCTGTGGCGTTCCACGGAAACAAAGGGGGTTGATATCCTAACACGCATTGGGATGGTGTCAGGTTAGTGGCGGAATGACGGAGTGAGTTCTGGGCGTACTCCACCCATGGCAGGAAGTGGACCCAATCAGAGGGATTTTGGTGACAGAAAGAACGAAGCATTCTCCCGACTTCTTGGTTCACCCGTTCTACTTGCCCGTTGGATTCGGGGTGGTACCCCGATGTAAGGCTAACGTTAACTCCCAATTTACCCATAAAACCAGACCATACGCGAGAAATAAACTGTGGTCCCCGATCACTGACTATGTCCTCGGGGATCCCAAAATAACAGAAGACGTGTGTGAAAATCAGTTCTGCCGTGTGAAAAGCTGACGGTAGATTGGGAATGGGAATTAGACGGAGGGACTTGGAGAAACGATCTAAAATAACAAAAATAGTGGTGTGGCCCAGAGAATTGGGGAGGTCAGTGATGAAATCAACGGCGAGATGTGACCAGGGTTGTTGAGGTGTGGGTAGTGGCATGAGTTGGCCGGCAGGGAATGTTCGGGGTACCTTAGTTTGGGCGCAGATGTCACAAGACTTGACCGCCTGTTGTATTTCTCGGGACATATTGGGCCACCAGTACTTGGGGGATAAAAGGTGGTAGGTACGTCGGGAACCGGGGTGACCCGTACCGGGAGCCGTGTGAGCCCATTTTATCAGCCGGGTCCTATATGTAGGAGGGACAAACAGTTTTGTGGGAGGACAGGCCGAAGGGATGTACTTACGTGGGAATTTGCTGAGTAAGTTATCGAATTCCCAATGCACGTTACCGACAAAACAGGAGGGTGGTAGGATGTGGTTTGGTTGTGAAGGTTGTGAATCCCTAGTGTGGAGACGGGAAAGGGCGTCCGCCTTATGGTTTTTAGACCCTGGACGGTAAGAAAGAGTAAACTTAAAACGTGCAAAGAATAAGGACCAACGAGCTTGGCGAGGGTTTAATCGTTTGGCTGTGTGAAGGTACTCTAAATTTTTGTGATCTGTAAAAACGGTAAATGGATGTTCTGCCCCCTCTAGCCAGTGTCGCCACTCTTCCAACGCTAACTTTATCGCCAGCAGTTCACGATCCCCCACGTCATAGTTTTGTTCAGCCGACGATAATTTTTTCGAAAAGAATGCAACGGGGTGAAGTTTTGGTTTTTCCCCTAGACGTTGTGATAATATGGCCCCCACCCCTGCCTCAGAGGCATCTACTTCTACTACGAAGGGACGAGAAGGGTCTGGATGCTTGAGGATAGGAGCCATGGTGAATGCTGTTTTCAGTCTGGAAAATGCCCGCTCGGCCTCGTGGTTCCAAGTCAGACGGCGAGGCCCGCCCCGCAGCAGGGCCGTAAGGGGTAGGGCAATGGAACTAAAACCCCGGATAAAACGTCTATAGAAGTTGGCAAAACCCAAGAAACTTTGGAGCTCCCTTATGGTAGTAGGAGTGGGCCATTGTGTTACCGCCGTGACTTTACTCGTGTCCATGGCTACTCCTTCGGGGCTGATCACATAACCCAGAAAGGTCGTGGTGCTTTTGTGGAACTCACACTTTTCTGCCTTCACATAGAGTTTATTTTCCAATAAGCGTGTGAGAACCTGGCGCACTTGAGACACGTGGGCTTCATAGTTGGGGGAGTAGATTAAAATGTCGTCGATGTAGGCCACCACGAATTTTCCTAACATGTCCCTCAGCACGTCATTGATTAGGCATTGAAAGACTGAGGGCACGTTAGTCAGCCCATACGGCATCACGAGGTATTCGTAGTGTCCTGTTGCTGTACTGAAGGCGGTTTTCCACTCGTCCCCTTCTCAAATACGCACCAAGTTGTAAGCGCTACGCAGGTCTAACTTGGTGAAATATCGGGCTTCACGCAGTTTTTCTAGGGCAGAAGGGACGAGTGGAAGGGGGTAAGGATACTTCACCGAGGCTCGGTTGAGCCCTCGGTAATCAATGCATGGCCGAAGGCCCCCTCCCTTCTTGGCCACGAAAAAGAAGCTGGCCGCTGCCGGGGAAGTGGAATGACGAATATATCCCTGTTGGAGAGCCTCCTGAATGTATTCGGACATAGCTTTCTGTTCCGCTTGGGACAAGGGATATATGTGTCCACGCGGTGGTGTCATACCCAACAGGAGGTCTATGGCACAGTCATACGGGCGATGGGGCGGCAGACCGCTAGCCTTGAGTTTACTAAATACCTCCTTGAGGTCGCTATATTCGTCGGGTATGAAGACGGTGGGTGCATTGTCAGGGCTCTCAACAGAGGTGGTCACCACAGTGAGTGAAAGGGTGTTTAGGCATTGTTGTTGACAAAAGGGTGACCAGCTGAGTATTTGTTGATCCGTCCATGAGATATGAGGGTTATGTTTTCTCATCCACGGTAAGCCCAGGACCACGGGATATCGGGTTGACTTGGTGACCCAGAAAGACATTTCCTCGTGATGGAGCGCGCTGACACGAAGCCCCAGGGTGTGTGTGTAGCGGGTGACGTCTCCGATGGGTGTACCATCGATGGCCTGAATTTTGAGCGGTTGTGGTAGGGGACGAGTGAATAGGCCAAGCTGATGCACTATCTCCTCATCTATGAAGTTGCCCGCTGCCCCGGAGTCGAGCATGGCTGTAACAAGAGTACAGGCACCTGAATGTTCAAGGTAGACAGGTAATGTAAAGGAATGTGAAACAACATCAGGAATCTGACTCACAGGGACTGAACGGGTGCGTTGTCCACCCCTCGTTGGAGTTATGCCAGCGGGGCGGATCGGGCAGGAGTGCAGGAGGTGGTCAGCTTGGCCACAATAGAGGCATAGATTCCCTCGGCGTCTCCTTTCTTTCTCATCGTGATCCAGCTTTACGTGACCGATCTGCATGGGTTCATCCCTAGCAGAGAGTCGGATCGATTCGGGGTGATGAGGTGGACGATTACGGCTGTAAAGGAGTTGGTCGAGGTGGATGGCGAGATCGATCAATGTATCTAGAGTAAGAGGCTCATCACGGCAAGCCATCTCGGTGACGATGGCTGGATTGAGGCCCTGACGGAATACAGCTTTTAATGCCACATCATTCCAGCCAATACCCACAGCGACAGTCCGGAATTCTAAGGTGTATTCCGCCACACGAAGTGAGCCCTGCCTTAGTGTGAGGAGCCGTTCCCCGACCTCCTGGTGGTCAGGGGCGTGATCAAACACCCGACGGAACATGGTGACAAATGTCTCATAGGAGGCAATCGCCTCTCCCCCTCGTTCACGTACCGCCGCCGCCCATTTTAATGCCTTGCCCATTAACAAGGAGATGAATCGGGCCACTTTCTCATGATCCCCCATTTCCCCACAACAGTCAAAGTATAAGGAGCATTGTAAAATGAATCCCTTACATAGTCCAGGATCACCGTTGTACTTTTCGGGTATGGGCATAGGCATCCGAGGTATGGAAAAGGAGGTTGGCGTGGCACGCTGTGTCGCTGTAGCCGTGGTTTGAGAGAGGAGTTGAAGATTCTGATCCATTTCTCCCAAGCGTTGTTGCTGCGCGTTGAGAATTTGACCGTGCGCTGCTATTGCCTGACGAATTTCTTCCGCTGCATCCATGTCTGGCGAAGTATTCTGTTATGCCACAGGAAGAAGGCTGGACACAGTTGCGGTCAAAGTTCGTCACTTTATTCGGCAAACATGTGGAAAGGACACAGGGTAACAGAATGCTTTAGGAATGCTTCGAGACTTCGTAGGATACCGTGGCTAAGAATATATAATCTCTCAAATAGCTAGAACTAGCAGTAAAAGACACACAGTATGTAATAGCCACGACTAGCAGTGGTAAATGCACAGTGGGGTTTACGAGAACTAATGGTGGAACATACACATCATGGTATTGCAGTAACAAATGGTAGAACACTTTTAACATAAATCTTCATGTATTCACAGTTGTACGTGTTTAGTTTGATACAGAGATAGCATTGGTTAACACACAACAGATAACTGCGATATACTGATGGTAACAAAAACAAACCAAGTATTAGTTATGTATAATAATGAATGAGGAGTTATCCCTTAGTGGAAAACTGTAATGGAAATGCAACACAGAAATGTACTTCGCTTATAAAACACACTGTTAGGAACTGTAAGGGTAAACGGTAGTAAACACCCAGAATACTTTTACATGTACTAGCAGTCAAAAAACATACAGTATGCAAACTGCACAGTGCTAACTGAAACAAACACTCGGAAATACGGGTGCACGTTAAACTATCATAGAAATTTTCATATACTAGAAGAGGGCTTTAGAGGAAGTCGGAATCCAAAGTACTTAGCTTGTGATCAATGCCGTGAGAATCAGTCCAGAGTTAATCGCTCGGTAATGTGAGATTCGGGGAGAACAAACAATACTTCGCACCCGACCTGTAAAACAAAAGTCCTTAAATAATGTGTAGTGGGATTGGAGACAGGTGTGTGGGATTAAAATGAAGGTGATTGTGACCGTGGTAGTGTGTGGGTGCTCTGGGTGTTGTAGTCTCTAGCGGCCATGCTTGTAGGCCGCCGAGCTTGCTGGGAAGTGTAGTGTGGGGTGTGTGAAGGAGAGTCAGTGGCGGCCATGTCCTTGAGCCGCTGAGAGTTCTGGGAACTGGAGTCGCGCTTTTTGCGCGACCTAACACAGTTCCATTTCTTTTTTCTTTTTTTTTCTTTTTTTTAAGTACCATATGTAACTTTGCTTGGTTCTTCTACAGGCGCAAATAAATAATCAAATAAATAAATAAATAAACATAGCTTTCACAATCAGTTCTTGAAGTAGCCACTGTTTCCCCCATTCACTCACTGTTAAAGCTGTCTTGGAACTGTCAGGACTGGGTTTACATCACTGACTTCTTTCCCGCCCCAGTCACATGACTCTGGCCCTTGTGATGTAATATTGCTCCTGTTAGAATCTGCTGGGTTCCAAATTCTTGCTGCTAGAAACAGAAAGCTAATGGCAGTTTTCTGGCTAAGATTAAGTGATGTATGTGCTGTTTTTTCACCTGATGTCGTGTTAATGAAAGCAATTATTTTTCATTGACTTGCCCAAACATTCTTGAGACTTAGGAGTTTACTATTTTGAATGTTTAGTTAGATGTAGACTTTGATTAGAGTTAGATATGGGCTATGACCTGTATTAAAACCTGTTATGTCCCCTCCTTTTTCATAAGTAGAGCTGAATACTTTATAATGTACATCGGTTCCATTTCCTTTTTTTTTTTTTTTTTTTTTTTAACCTTTGCTTCTTACTTCTACAGGAGCAAAAAAATAATAATAAAAATAACAAACAAACAAACAAACAAACAAACAAACAAACAAATAAATAAATAAATAAATAAACCTAGAGTTCACAATCACTTCTTGAAGTAGCCACTATTTCCCCCATTCACTCACTGTTAAAACTGTATTCGAATTGTCACGACTGGGCTTACATCACTGACTTCCTTCATGCCCCAGTCACATGACTCTGGCCCTTGTGATGTCATTGCTTCTGTTGGAATCTGCTGGGTTCCTAGTTCTTGCTGCTAGAAACAGAAAGTCAGTCACATGACTCTGGCCCTTGTGATGTCCTTGCTGCTAGAAACAGAAAGCTAATGGCAGTTTTCTGGCTTAGATTAAGTGATGTATGTGCTGTTTTTTCACCTGATGGCATGTTAATGAAAAAAAATATTTTTCATTGACTTGCCCAAACATTCTCGAGACTTAGGAGTTTATTATTTTGAATGTTTAGTTAGATGTAGACTTTGATTAGAGTTAGATATGGGCTATGATCTGTATTAAAACCTGTTATGTCCCGTCCTTTTTCATAAGTAGAGCTGAAAACTTTATAATGTACATCAGTTCCATTTCTTTTCTTTTTTTTTTCTTTTTTTTTTTTAGGTACCATATGTAACTTTGCTTGTTTCTACTACAGGAGCAAAAATAATAATAAATACAGCAAATGAATAAATAAATACATTTATTCATTAATTAATAAATAAATAAATAAATAAATAAATAAATAAATAAATAAATAAATAAATAAATAAAGTGTCTAGTTTCACAATCACTTCTTGAAGTAGCCACTATTTCCCCCATTCACTCACTGTTAAAGCTGTCTTGGAACTGTCAGGACTGGGCTTACATCATTGTGTTCTCTCCCGCGCCAGTCACATGACTCTGGTCCTTGTGATGTCGTATTGCTTCTATTAGAATCTGCTGGGTTCAAAGTCCATGCTGCTAGAAAGAGAAAGCCAATGGCAGGTTTCTGGCTAAGATTAAGTGATGTATGTGCTGTTTTTTCACCTGATGACGTTTTAATGAAAGGAATTATTTTTCATTGACTTGCCCAAACATTTTGAATGTTTAGTTAGATGTAGGCTTTGATTAGAGTTAGATATGGGCTATAATCTGTATTAAAACATGTGTCCTCTCCTTTTTCATAAGTAGAGCTGAAAACCTTATGATGTACATCAGTTCCATTTCTATTTTTTTTTTGTGTGTGTGTAACTGTTGATATTTTGGCCATTGATTTTTTTTTTTAATTATTTTATTTCTTTTTTTAAATAATGCAGATGGGAAGTACCATACACGGAAATCCCGTGGGGCAGCATATCCCCCCTTCTGTGGAAAAACATTAATTGTTATTCTATGTCATATTTATTATTTAGAAAAAAATATTGTTGGAAACAATACAATGCCTAAAAAGTATTGTGATAATTATATAATAATGCGTTTGGTAACATTTGAAAATACTTGGTCTAAGCAGTAGTTTAGGAAGCCAGCTATTAAACACTGACATTGACCATGATTTAGCAAAATGTAACATCAATCAACATGTTGCTGAGCTCCAACTACTGAGTGCCAGCACCAGGCATGTTTAATGATATGGGTTTCATAATGTACTGTCTGAGAACAAAGCATAAATGAGCAGGTGTACAGGTGTTCCTAATAAAGTGGACAGTGAGTGTGTATTGCTGGTATGTAGCTTGCATTTCTAGTTCTTCTTGCATAAACAGACCATTTCCCCTACACACCACTTTATCAGTGTAAAAGATATTTAAATGTGTAATAAAAATGCTATTTCCTGATCATAAGTTAATTTCTTTACTGACCTAGAGGCAGCTCGATCGTTTCCTCAGTCTCCTCTAGGTGGATGTTCAGGAAATCTTTAAAGACAATTTACATTTGACTCCCTGTACTGAACCACATGAACTGAACTAATATCAGCAGTTCTCCAGTTACATTACTGATGTCATAACATGATTTTTATTAGAGCTCTCGCCAATCGCTGCTCCGGGAAGGAGCAGCATGAATCGCTGCCCCGCTAAGGAGCAGCATGTCTACGTGCTTTCTAGCGCTAGTATTAAAAAAGAACTCTCCGCTGGACATTCCGATTCATAAAGACTCTGCGTTTGTTTACTTTGCCATGTGCATTTTTGTCTTGGTGTTGCATCATGTCTCTGCCCCCGCTTCCTGATTGGTCCTTTTGGTTTTTGTTTCATGTTCTGTCATTGGTTCTCCCGTTGTGCTCTGATTATTGTTTCCAGGTGTTGCTAGGTTTAATCTTGTTTGCCTTAGAATGAAGGTCGTTACTTAAACCCATGTCTGTGTCCGCTTAGGTGCGGAGTATTGAGTTATATTGAGTTATATTGAGTTAGATCGAACGAAAATGATATTGAACTGAACTGTCAACCTTGCGATTTGTCTTCCTGGATTTTTGCCTTGTAAACCTTGCGATTTGTCTTCTTGGATTTTTGCCCAGTAAACCTTGCGATTTGTCTTCCTGGATTTTTGCCCGGTAAACCTTGCGATTTGTCTTCCTGGATTTTTGCCCTGTAAACCTTGCGATTTGTCTTCCTGGATTTTTGCCCTGTAAACCTTGCGATTGCTCTTTATTTATTATGTTGATGTTTTCACTTTTGAATGTGCCTGATGTTTTTTGGTTTCTAATAAACTGACCACTTTCCCCTGCGAGTGCATCCTATCTGACTCTTCACCCCAAGTAACGTAACAGAATACTCCGCCAAAAAATGGATGCAGCGGGGAAAGTGAGGGCACGCCGCGCCATGCCACACCACGCCATGCCACGCCACGCCACATTTAAAATGCCTGCAAACAATTCAATTTTTTTCCCCCAATGGACGTTTGTTTATCCCCCCGATGAGTTTGATGGCTTTTCCACCTGGCCACAGTGCTTCTGTTTGCAGGCACAGATTTATTTCCTGAGTTTAGAGGACCCCAAGCCCGACGAGGAGTGGGTGGGGTTCCTCCTCTCTCATTTGGTCGGCTCTGCTCGCCAATGGGCAGAGCTTCACCTTGCCAGTGGATCCACGAAGTTCAAAACAGTTTCGGGCTTTGTGGATCTACTGGTCCAGATGTTCGGAAGCCCAGACTTCCAACCTGACCTCAGGACCTTTCTGGGGAAGGACCGTCTGGGCGACCGACCTAGCCACTCTTTCCTGGAGTATTATGGGGGTAAGCGGGCTAACGTGGCGGCCTGCTCCTCACATCCCCAAAACCAGGAGTGTTCCACCGAGGGATGCACCCACCCAGCCATCCTGCAGTGCCCCACCTGCAGGAACCAGGGAGTAAGGAGCAGCTTCTTCTGCTCCCAAAACTGTTTCAAGGGCAGCTGGCGGGTGCATAAGCGGCTCCACCAGCGGACATCCTCAGAGCTCCAGCAGGAGACCCAGCAGGAGGTCTTCTCAGCGGAGCTGCAACTGGAGGTTAACATGGCGACCTCCAGCCCCGAGCTCCAGCCGGAGACCCAGCAGGAAGTCTCCACAGCGGAGCTGTAACTGGAGGTTAACCAGGCAACCTCCAGCCCCGAGCTCCAGCCGGAGACCCAGCAGGAAGTCTCCACAGCGGAGCTGCAACTGGAGGTTAACCAGGCGACCTCCAGCCCCGAGCTCCAGCCGGAGACCCAGCAGGAAGTCTCCACAGCGGAGCTGCAACTGGAGGTTAACATGGCGACCTCCAGCCCCGAGCTCCAGCCGGAAGCCCAGCAGAAGGTCTCCAGAGCGGAGCTGCAACTGGAGGTTAACCAGGCGACCTCCAGCCCCAAGCAGCAGCCAGCGAATAAAGAGGAAACCTCCTCTCCTGGCCTGCTCGTCTCAGAGGTTCTAGAAGAAACCTCCACTCCAAGTCCATGTCCAGATTTCACTCCTGCTCCCAATCCTGTCCTCAGTCCTGCTCCAAATCCTGTTCTCAGTCCTGCTCCCAATCCAGTTCTCAGTCCTGCTCCCAATCCAGTTCTCAGTCCTGCTCCCAATCAAGTTCTCAGTCCTGCTCCCAATCCAGTTCTCAGTCCTGCTCCCAATCCTGTTCTCAGTCCTGCTCCCAATCCTGTTCTCAGTCCTGCTCCCAATCCAGTTCTCACCCTGGTTCCCAGTCCGGTTCCCAGTCCTGCTCCTAGTCCAGCTCCCAGTCCTGTTCTCAATCCGGTTCCCAATCCAGTTCCCAGTCCGGTTCCCAATCCTGTTCTCAATCCGGTTCCCAATCCAGTTCCCAGTCCGGTTCCCAATCCTGTCCTCAATCCGGTTCCCAATCCGGTTCCCAGTCCGGTTCCCAATCCTGCTCCCAGTCCGGTTCCCAATCCTGCTCCCAGTCCGGTTCCCAGTCCTGCTCCCAGTCCGGTTCCCAGTCCTGCTCCCAGTCCGGCTCCCAGTCCTGTTCTCAATCCGGTTCCCAGTCCTGTTCTCAATCCGGTTCCAAGCCCCATTACCAATCACTTTCCAAGTTCAGTTTCTGATTTTTATGAGGGCTACATGGGTTTAATTTCGGGATGGGTGTTAGCTCTCCTCCTCAGTGCAGAGGGTGTTTTCACTCCCAGCTCCACTCATAACCCAGCTCACTCCTCAGTCTCCAGCCCTGTCTCCTCCTCAGTCTCCAGCCCTGTATCCTCCTCAGTCTCCAGCCCTGTCTCCTCCTCTGTTCCCAACCCAACTCACTCCACTATCTCCTCCTCTGTTTCCTACCCTGTCTCCTCCTCTGTTTCCAACCCAACTCACTCCACTGTCTCTAATCCAGGAGCTGAAGCAGGTTCCAGACAGAGCGCCAGGTCACGCGCAGCTCGGAGATCCGGGCCCAGCACCAGGTCACGCGCAGCTCGGAGATCCGGGTCCAGCTCCAGGTCACGCGCAGCTCGGAGACCCAGGCCGAGCACCAGGTCACGCGCAGCTCGGAGACCCAGGCCAAGCACCAGGTCACGCGCAGCTCGAAGTTCCAGGCCGAGCACCAGGTCACGCGCAGCTCGGAGACCCAGGCCGAGCACCAGGTCACGCGCAACTCCGAGACCCAGGCCGAGCGCCAGGTCACGCACAACTCCGAGACCCAGGCCGAGCACCAGGTCACGCGCAACTCCGAGACCCAGGCCGAGCATCAGATCACGCGCTACTCCACGATCCAGGCCGAGCATCAGTCCTCGTCCAAGTCCTCGTCCAAGTCCTCGTCCAAGTCCTCGTCACGACATGGTCGACTCTGGCTGCGGGACATTAACTTGCACCAGCCTCGGTTCCAGGGGGGCAGATGTGCTAATCTTGCCCAGGGGTCTGGGTCCGCCAGAACGGACAAAACTTGCGGCGCGTTAGGAGCCGCGCCTTGGGGGGGGGGGGGGGGGCTCTGTTAGAGCTCTCGCCAATCGCTGCTCCGGGAAGGAGCAGCATGAATCGCTGCCCCGCTAAGGAGCAGCATGTCTACGCGCTTTCTAGCGCTAGTATTAAAAAAGAACTCTCCGCTGGACATTCCGATTCATGAAGACTCTGCGTTTGTTTACTTTGCCATGTGCATTTTTGTTTTGGTGTTGCATCATGTCTCTGCCCCCGCTTCCTGATTGGTCCTTTTGGTTTTTGTTTCATGTTCTGTCATTGGTTCTCCCGTTGTGTTCTGATTATTGTTTCCAGGTGTTGCTAGGTTTAATATTGTTTGCCTTAGAATGAAGGTCGTTACTTAAACCCATGTCTGTGTCCGCTTAGGTGCGCAGTATTGAGTTATATTGAGTTATATTGAGTTATATTGAGTTAGATCGAACGAAAATGATATTGAACTGAACTGTCAACCTTGCGATTTGTCTTCCAGGATTTTTGCCTTGTAAACCTTGCGATTTGTCTTCTTGGATTTTTGCCCGGTAAACCTTGCGATTTGTCTTCTTGGATTTTTGCCCTGTAAACCTTGCGATTTGTCTTCCTGGATTTTTGCCCGGTAAACCTTGCGATTGCTCTTTATTTATTATGTTGATGTTTTCACTTTTGAATGTGCCTGATGTTTTTTGGTTTCTAATAAACTGACCACTTTCCCCTGCGAGTGCATCCTATCTGACTCTTCACCCCAAGTAACGTAACAATTTTAATATTAATACCTGCTTTGTTTTTTTCTTTCTACCTCATGTCCCTCTCCTGTTCCTTTTCTCATCTTTCCATTCTCTGTGTCTTCAATAGGCTCATCTTTATTATTAGCATTTACTCCATCTTTGGGAAATAATGAATGAACAATTTCATAAACAATACTATTATTAACACTTATTGATTAATCATCTCATTTCTTATCAGCATCACAAGAAATAAACTGTTCATTATTATTAATGTTAGGTCGCGCCACGAGCGCGACTCCATTTCCCAGAACTCACAGCAGCCTACGAACATGGCCGCCACCAACTCATACTCACACGCACACCACTACACTTCCCAGCATGCTCGGCGGCCTACAGACATGGCTACCACGGACTACACCACCCGGGACACTCCTTCACTCCCACGCTCACAGTCACCCTCCTTCTGATTGCACACCTGTTTATAATTTCCTAGTTTGTTCACAAGCACATTATTTAAGGACTTTAGTTTGTCGTGCTCGTTGCGAAGTATTCGTTTGTTCCTGTTTTCAACAATACCAAGCAACTCTACTCTGGACTGTTTATCTGGTTTTGAACTCTGCTAAGTACCTTTTGGATTACGGATTTTTGTCTAACCCCTGTGAGACTGTTTCTGTTTTTTTTTTAACTCTGCCTAGCCCTTGCTATATCTGTTTTCCGGTATTTTGAACTTCGCCTGTTTTTGACCTGCTTTAGTCTAGCGATTTTGTCCTGTTGCAATATCTTTGAATATTCCTAATAAAGTGACGGATTTTTGCACCGCATCTGCATCCAGCTCTCCTTCGGTGGTGTAACAATTAATAATTATTAATATCAGTGAAGAACTAATGCAGTCATTTTTTTTACTTGATTCTATTTCATTTTGTTTTAAATTTTTGGTGTAAATCACAACCCACTAAAATCATAGTTATTATATTTCAGTTATTATAGTTATTAGCATACAGTCATGTGCAGAAGTAAGTACACCCCAGGAAAAGTTTAGACTTTTTAAACATATTTGGACATACAGATATCTCATCTTCATTTAAACAATGTTGATAGATAAAGCTGATATAATTTAACAAGTGACACTTAAAAAAAATACCTCATCAGTTGAATGTATTGTAATCATGTGGCAAATTTCCACATTGTTGGATGTAATTAAACAGTAATAATACTGTTGGTCACAGGTACAGATGCAGAGCTCAGCAAGTAGTTCATTTCATCCAAGACTTCATCTACAGCCACAGATGGAACATGTAAAATATTTTCCAGTCTGACTCTTCTGTAGAAGAAGCAACCTCATCAGCAGCACAACTTTCTGAGGGCTCTGGCAAGTTATCATTAAATGTACCAACTTCAGCTTTAAAGTCCTTTAAGGTGTAGCTGCTGTGTTTCCTGTTTTTGTCTGAGTTAGTGCCGAACACATTAGTTTGAAATGTACATCCTACAAATGCACAAGGCACAGTCTCGTGTCGCTTCAGATGAGCACCGATATGAAGTTTTCAAAAACTTTTATACAAATTAAGGAAATAATAAAAATAATTAATATTCTGGGATTCAGTGAGTAGGTAACAAAATAATGATAAGGGCAAGTACCTCAAATGTGTACTACTTCAAGTACTACAATACTTGAATAAATGTACTTGGTTCCATTCCACCACTGACACAATACAACTCAAAAGCACCACACAATACATGCTACACAATGATGCAACTGAATCAACACCTCTATAAAACTGTTTCAACAAAAAGTGAAGAGAAGCTAGGATTTATTGCAGAACTGTATTAGACTGCATTAGTTTTAGCTAGGTGTACCTAATAAATTGGCAACTGAGTGTATTTTACTGATCCTCCTTCAACTGAAATAAATAATAACACTGCTATCCTGACTCCTCATGTTGAAATTTAATATAAAATCAGTAGCTACTTCATTGCAATCCAATACAACAGCTCTCTCATTAATTCTGCCTTTATGAAGTTTATAATGTTCAGTTTTTGTTGATGCTGTCAGATGTTAATTTAACTGTTTATTACTGAAGTCATGGTTCATGTTTGTACACCCATTTACATACATGAGGAGGACAGAATATTAGAGACACCTCTTATGTGTAGCTCACATGCTCACAAACAATTAAGGTCAAAGTTCAGCACTTACAGCCACTACGAGTTTGCCAAGGACATGTTTTTATCTGCAGACTGGAAGGAAATCCACTGGTCCAAGATTTCTATTCACGAAAATAGAGAATTTCAGTTTCAATCAAAAAACAAAGTGAAAATGTTCTGCATTTATTTTCAGACTGTTGAATGTATGTGCATGGACTCCCTGCCACGTGAGGTTTGGGTTTGATTTCTTCATGTCCTCCGAGTGGGAAACAGATCAAAAATATGAGCAGACCAGAAAAGGAGGCTTCATATTAAAATATGATCAAATATACTTATCGGAGGGAATTAGAAATACAGGCCTGTGTCTAATATAAGCCTGATACAAATAAACCTCTCGCTCTGCTCTGCACATGGATTTAAAAATGCTCCGTAACAAAACCTGTAAATATTTTGTTGATTAGGTTCTGCTTTAGTTTTCTCTTGTCAGTGGCAGCTGCTGCCTTGCGCTCAGGCCTTTGTAGGTTCTTACACCGATTATGCCTAATAAACCGACAACACGTGCAGTCATGTAAACACAATAACCCGCGTTCCTTTATCGCCATAACGACCATAAACAGCTGATGTATAACCCGCTCGACACGGGTAGAGTTTTTCCCATTTCACAGATTTCACATGCCATGTAAACACCTTACCCAGTGTTCTAACCGTCTCATCCAATGTGCACACATGTTGAGTGCGTGCCTTTTCACGGTTTCACGTCAAAAGTAGAGAATAACGCGATTATTTCAAATGTCATGTAAACGCGGATTTCTTGCCTTGTCAGATTTTTTAAATAAGATGATTTTGCAGAGTAATCAATATATAAATGTCTCATATTATCACCTGAACAAGTTAAGTTTTGCATGTATATTTTAAACAGAATAAACAAACCAAAACACCTCAGAATAATAGCTTAGCCTATAATACCTACATTACAGACAATTTCAGAATGTCCCAAACTTAAAGCTAATGGTAACTAAAGGTGACCTAATGTGGCAAATTTCCATCATTAATCCAAGTAACTTCACTCTCATTACACTCTCATGTACAACCTGGGCAATTTACATTTCTCCAAAAAAACAAAAAATACATCTGCTTATAAATGTATAATATTTTAATTGACCTAAAATGAGTGATTTATGGTCATCCAGTGAATGCCAATGAGCACTTGTTTGAGTGTATACTTGGAAAAAAAAAAAATTCTTATGTGGAAAAAGTAAGTACACCCCTACACATATCACTACTTCAAATGTTCCTAATTGAAATCAGGTGCACACGATCAGATGCTAGTGATTAGAGCACTGTTAGAGAAGATCCTGGAGGAACCTGTCTTATTTAATGAAACTGATTAAATCAGCCTGGATCTAGCAAAGAAGTTTCTCTGTGTCTATGAGCCATGAATCCTTATCTAACCTCTTGTCCAGATACCATCAGAATGCGGACAGGGGACCCCCCCTCTTCAGACACACACACACACACACACACACACACAAACACACACACACAATGTAAGAATCTCTTTTGAATGTAACATGTAATTATATGTAATTATTCGATGTCCAAATAGTGTGATGTTATCTTATTTGCATATATTGTGTGTTTATGTGACCTAACCATAATGATTTTAGATAGTTTTAACTTAGGATATTATTTTAAATGTCTGTAACCATGTTTTACTTGTAATATTCTTTATGAGTCCATCGAATTTGGTATGAGGTTAATCGTCTAGAGATACCCTGATTGATTATGCATATCATATTGGAATGGGATACATTATTTCATGCTTTTTCTTAATTTCACACATAATACGGTTTAAACCGGCTCCTCCCTGGACATGCAAATTCGGGTCTGAGACCAGACAAAGAGAGTTCATCCCGCCAACAAATCCAACTTCCTGATTGGCCCATAGCCCAAAGAGGTGTGTGTGTTGGTGTTGTCTTTAAAACAACACCACGCTTTGAAACACTCTCTTACTCTCTTACCCCACTCTCTTCTTCAACTTTTCACTCCAGCTCTCTTACTCTTCACTTCAACTTGACACTCTTCCGGTTTCTCTCCCCCGGGGCCACGTGCCCCGGGAAGAGGAAGCCAGGATCTCTCTCTCTCGGACAAAAGATGCAACCGCCTCACAGCCCACGCCTTTTCAAACGGCACGACGAACCAGCGAACTCTACACGACCTTGCGCGAACTTTCAAACCGAAGCCATGCAAGTATAGTTAATGGATCTATATCTGCGTTTAAGATTGTACCCCTGTTTAAAGGAGATTTAAGTTAGTTGCTGGTTTTGAAAAAGGCTAATTAATTGTTGTTTTTGTCTGCTACCCTTTTCATTTCATTACTTTCTCTCTATACCTTTTTTCCCTTGTATATAGATGTACATATGTATGTTTTGCTTAGAGTTAGTCATGTGTATACATAGTTACATCTAGTTATTAAAATCTATTATCCCACGCTTGATTTTCTCTGTTTTTGGTCACATGATAGAGTCCCTTCTTCACTGCATAAGAGTCTCGCTACACTCTCTGGAAACGGAGATTTCCTTCCTGGCTTAGAAGGATAAACTCCCTCTTTCGAGTTCATAATTCTAAACTATAGCCGTGGCCAAAAGTTTTGAGAATGACACAAATATTAATTTTTACAAAGTCTGCTGCCTCAGTTTTTATGATGGCAATTTGCATATACTCCAGAATGTTATGAAGAGTGATCAGATGAATTGCAATTAATTTCAAAGTCCCTCTTTGCCATGAAAATGAACTTAATCCCAAAAAAACATGTCCACTGCATTTCAGCCCTTCCAAAAAAGGACCAGCTGACATCATGTCAGTGATTCTCTCATTAACACAGGTGAGAGTGTTAATGAGGACAAGGCTGGAGATCACTCTGTCATGCTGATTGAGTTAGAATAACAGACCGGAAGCTTTAAAAGGAGGGTGGTGCTTGAAATTATTGTTCTTCCTCTGTTAACTATGGTTACCTGCAAGGAAACATGTGCAGCCATCATTGCTTTGCACAAAAAGGGATTCACAGGCAAGGATATTGCTGCTAGTAAGATTGCACCTAAATCAAACATTTATCGGATCATAAAGACCTTCAAGGAGAGAGGTTCAACTGTTGTGAAGAAGGCTTCAGGGCGCCCAAGAAAGTCCAGCAAGCGCCAGGACCGTCTCCTAAAGTTGATTCAGCTGCAGGATCGGGGCACCACCAGTGCAGAGCTTGCTCAGGAATGGCAGCAGGCAGGTGTGAGTGCATCTGCACACACAGTAAGGCGAAGACATTTGGAGGATGGCCTGGTGTCAAGAAGGGCAGCAAAGAAGCCACTTCTCTCCAGGAAAAACATCAGGGACAGACTGCTATTCTGCAAAAAGTACAGGGATTGGACTGCTGAGGACTGGGGTAATGTCATTTTCTCTGATGAATCCCCTTTCCGACTGTTTGGGGGATCTGGAAAAAAGCTTGTCCGGAGAAGAAAAGGTGAGCGCTACCATCAGTCCTGTGTCATGCCAACAGTAAAGCATCCTGAGACCATTCATGTGTGAGGTTGCTTCTCAGCCAAGGAAGTGGGCTCACTCACAATTTTGCCTAAGAACACAGCCATAAATAAAGAATGGTACAAAAACATCCTCAGAGAGCAATTTCTCCCAACCAAGAACAGTTTGGTGACGAACAATGCCTTTTCCAGCATGATGGGGCACCTTGCCACAAGGCAAAAGTGATAACGAAGTGGCTCGGGGAACAAAACATTGACATTTTGGGTCCATGGCCAGGAAACTCCCCAGACCTTAATCCCATTGAGAATTTGTGGTCAATCCTCAAGAGGCGGGTGGACAAACAAAAACCCACAAACTCTGACAAACTCCAAGCATTGATTATGCAAGAATGGGCTGCCATCAGTCAGGATGTGGCCCAGAAGTTGATTGACAGCATGCCAGGGCGAATTGCAGAGGTCTTGAAAAAGAAGGGTCAACACTGCAAATATTGACTCTTTGCATAAACTTCATGTAATTGTCAATAAAAGCCATTGACACTTATGATTGTGATTATACTTCAGTAACAGTTAGTAACATCTGACAAAAAGATCTAAAAACACTGAAGCAGTAGACTTTGTGAAAATTAATATTTGTGTCATTCTCAAAACTTTTGGCCACGGCTGTAGACTACAGATAATCCTAAAAGCTGATCTAGACCACATACATAGTCATAAGTAATTATAACCCGTTGTAGTTAATTATCTATATGTATATGTGCACATACATGAATTCCCTTTCATGGCTGATGTATATTTATAACTGGTCACAACACGTGTTGATTAGATGTATAGATATATTTCACGCCATTCGAGCTAATTCCTTATATAAATTGGAGAATACATTTAAACGTGTTAAACATCTTTTAATTCGTTACATGAATTGTAACTGGTGGAGAATAATTTTAAACGTTGCAGATTCATCCGATTTACTACACATTCTGGTAGATAAGGCGGGCACACTTTAAAACTCGTCTCCTTTAAAAGGGTGCGTTGAATCCAAGCGTGCGCTTCTGTTTCGTTTTTCATGTTTAAAGTTGATCCATTACATTATTCTGGTGGAAAAGAATAATGCTAGTAATTATTGATTCATTACACTGCTCTAGATTGCCCACACAATCATCAGTTTTACTGACATCCTGTCTGACTGAGAACAAGAGATATTGTACTATCGATACTTCATCTGTAATCTGAGATGTAATCTGAGTCTCCTATATTATAGACTACAGGAGAAAACTCTGGTATATTATGGAGAGAAAAACTAGATTTGAAAATGATTGAGAAGCAGCGAGTTATCAGTATCTGTGTGAAAAATAATAGCCAGGCATTAGTATGTGTAGTAGCTGATAACAGTAATAATACTATTCAATACTAATAGTATAAAAGAATAAAATGTGGCCTCACCCATCACTGAGGATGATCTCCTGAGCCTCACAGATGGTTTGCTGTGTTTTGGTACCTGCTGTTTTTCTCTCCACCCCAGATGTCTTCATCAGTATGTGAGTGTGTGCTTTACTGAGCGAGTGCTGAGCGTTTTCTGCTCCCCTGGAATTCTACAACTGTGGCATCAAAATACACAATTCTAGTCATTAGAGTCTGAGTCCTGTTCTTTCTCCTGTTTGTTTCTGTCCCCAACCGACACCACACCCCCCTCCCCCCTCCCTTATACACTTGTCTTTCTTATGAGCCATTCCACCGAATGGGTGACATTTGCCTGTTGTAACTTTTAAAAATTAAACTTCATTTTTTATCTTTTTTCAACACTGAATCTAATAGCACACCTATTCCACTGTTCAAAATGTATACTGGTCAATCTCAGGTAACTTTATTTCATTTTTTTTACAAGGTTTCAAAGTGGGAGATGGATGCATTTTTCTCAGTCCCGTTACTGTTAGAGTCCTCCTCTCTTTCGGCGCAACTCGCGTAAAACTGCAGAGTAGCACATTTCTGCATTCCGCTCTCCACGCTGCCGCAGAGGACAGCCGGCAGCGCACTTCCGCATTCCCCGCATTCCATTCTATGACTCTCGTTTGTTTACTTCACCATGTGCGCTTTTGTTTTGGTTTACGTCATGTCTCCGCCCCTGTATGTTTATTGGTTCCTTGTTCATGTCTTGTCTCCGCCCCTGTTTGTTCACTGGGTTATTGTTTATGTTTCATTATTAGTCTCAGGTGTCTTCAGTTACTACTCATGTATTTAAGCCACTTTTCGCGGTCAGTAGTTATATCATGCACTTTATGTCAAAAATTGATTTATGACCCCCCTCATGTTGTATAATTTATGGCCTCGTGAAGGTCCCATGAACGTGTGTAATTTAAGGCCTCGTGAAGGTAGCATGAGCATGTGTGGTTTATGACAATACATTTTTATGACTTTTTTCCTGTCCTCTGTCTGTCTGTGTGAAGTTGCATCTCTCAGGTGTGTGTGTGTTTAATGTTTCACGAAGTGATAGGTGCTAATGGGATGTGTGTGTGTGTGTGTGTTTAATGTTTCACGAAGTGATAGGTGCTAATGGGATGTGTGTGTGTGCGTGTGTGTGTGTGTGTGTGTGTGTGTGTGTGTGTGTGTGTGTGTGTGTGTGTGTGTGTGTGTGTGTGTTGAAAGCTATTGATTAAATAAACAGATGTGGTTAGAACGCTCGAGACGCAGCACGATACTCAGACGATGTGTGCTCCACGACGTCTAAACCATGAATGGCTATGCGTGTGTGTGTGTGTGTGTGTGTGTGTGTGTGTGTGTGTGTGTGTGTGTGTGTGTGTGTCTGTGTGTGTGTGTGTGTGCACTAAAGGTTTGATCCTAGGATTACACACTTTTTCACACCCCCTACCCCTCCTTCAGACCCTCTGTGTGTGTGTGTGTGTGTGTGTGTGTGTGTGTGTGTGTGTGTGTGTGTGTGTGTGTGTGTGTGTGTGTGTGTGTGTGTGTGTGTGTGTGTGTTCTGAAAAAGCTGTTGGTTAAATAAAAACCGTGGACGGGTCAAAGTTTTTTGTTAAATTGATTGTAAGAGTGTTTCAGTAAATGAAGAGACTGATGTTTGTGAAACTGCTGAAACATTTTGTTGATTACGTTGTGGAGAAAAACTCTTGTTCACTTTTACTGAACTGAAATCCCCAAACATTTAAAAACCATCTGAGTTTTTCTTTTGTGGAATCGAATCTGAATATCCTGTGTCATTCTTAACTAACTTTAGCCAATAATACTTTATTATACACACATCACATCCAATAATACAGATAACAACATGATCAAAATACGACAACATGCAAAAAAAAAAAAAGATCAAAATTTTTTAAACTGAGCCACTGACTCCGGTCATGAGGGGTGAATTGAATACATGGTCATCTGGGTAAAATGAATGTGTTGATGGTGAACTCGAGGGCGTTTTCTGTTTTTACTCTTCTTAGACGAGCGTCAGATAGCATGTGGTAATGGGCCCGAGCTCGGCAGCCCTGCGGTGCCTGCGGCTCAGACACGGCATCGGCATGTATTATCCGGGGCCGAGTGTGGCCCACGGCTCGCTCTGACACGTGTGTTTTTGTTACGGCGGTAAAGTACTGGGGCCGATTCTTGTTCACCATAACTAACCCGGATCTGGCTTTAGAGTCTGGGCCACTTCTGGCGATGACTCGGCTTGGTTCAATCAGATGCCCTAATATTTATAACAGTAGCAAATATATTTAGATATAATGAAACATATTCTTTTATATGCTTTTATTCATTATAAACGCACGTCGTTGTGCTCTCAGGTGATTTCATCTCCACTCACACAGCAGTGGGAGGGGTCTTGTACCTGTAGTAGTGGGAGATGGCAGCCGTGTTTGTGCAGGTAGGACACAAACAAAACAAGAGATATGGGACTATTTAGATAAAACAATTGGGGTAAGCATCGATTCACATTTATGTTTCGAGTATTGTACTTGCAGATGTTCATAAAGGACCTTGTAAAAAGTGAATGTTCACGCTGCACTAATCTTTGACGAGCAGCACTCTGACCCGTGTATATACAAGTAGAAAGAGCAGGTCGTTTGTATTTGTGTTTTTACTTTCCACACTCTTCTTATTTTTATGAACGCAATTGAATTATGCAAACGTTGTTTTTATTCCATATTTCTTCAGGGACAATAAAGGTTTTTAGTGAGAGTTTTGAGGATTTGTTTTTATTATTAAGTAATAGGCTACTATAACTCCACGCATTTTTTTTTTTTTTTTCAGTGGTGGCTTTTAAGCTGGGCAGATGAACGCTGTCTGTATATTCAAACACTGGTAACCTTTGTTATTACACATATATTTCACAGAAAGACTTGTGTAAGTTTTAAGTTTACATTCATACTGAGCTTGAAAATGGTACATAGAGGACTAATTACAAATCTTGCATAACACTGATGCGTTTCTGTAGCTGGTGGAGACTGATAAAGGTGTCCACGCCTCGAGGTTCTGGATCAACAGGTCGGTTTTGGAATTCAGGCAATTTTACTGTTTAAAACATTATTCACAGTGTTACTGTAGAGTTTAGTCAGGTGACCGTTTTTAGGTGAACTGATATAAGCCTTTTTAAAAACACGACTGAAACGAATTAAAATGGATAAAAGGTTTCTATAAAGACAAATTGGCATTTTTAGTTCCCCAAAGAACCTTTTTAGTGGTTGTTAAAAAATGTAACTATTTCAGACTCTTTGATTGTATAACAAGGTTCTATTTGTTTTATTTATTTATTTTATTCTTATTATTGTTTGTCAGCTTACAGCAAACAATCTTGTTTATCATGCAGCTTCATATTAATATATAAATAGACTATTTTTCATGTTAGTTGATGTTCATAATGTGTTAATTGATGTTAACATTCAGCTTTTAAAATAAAAATGTTGGTGACACTTTGCAATAAGGTTTTATTTGTTAACATGAAATAACGATGAACAAAACCTTTTCAAATACTGTATCTGTTATCATTAGGTAGAGTTCATTACACCGCCCCGCATCTAGAAAACAAGTTTATGCTGTTTTGCAAATCCCACTTGTTTTTACCTATTTTGTTCACGTTGAGGTCAAATATGCCACTGAAAATTCCCTCACGTACAGTTTTCCCACAAAATAACAATGAAGTTTTTTTAAAATTATTTTGCTATGTTTATATTGCTTTCAGGGTTTTATTTAAATTGGTAGAAGCTGTCAAATTTCACTATTATTATTTATTAATTACAACAGTAGGTACACAAAACATAACACTTGTTCACAACATGAACAGCAGCAAATAGTCTGTGAAATATTTGTGAAAATCTCTAAATAAAGCTATTTCTAAAGACGAACATTATAATAATATGCAGAGTGCTTAAGGAGTGAACTTCCTTTTGAGGGATTTTCTGGACTGGCAAAACACCCACAGATGTAGCAGAACTCATCTGGGCTGTGGTCGCATTTCCGTCTTTCACTGGTCATTATAAATCCCTGGAATCAGGAGTTTTGTGTGTATGTAAGTGTGCCTAGCATTCATATAAGGGCTAATCAGAGGAAAAGTGATAAATGTTGCTCACCCATTGTACATAAACATAGTGTTTCCTGTGTTGGTGGCAGTGTATCTGGCAATAGCTCTAACGTTTATGGTCCATCTTAGGCAAAAAAGCTCTACACTGGACATCAAGCTTTGTGAAACGTTGTGTTGTTCTAGAGCAAAACTAACACCATATCTGGACTCAGCATCTAAGTATTAGTAAGAAACAACTATCAGATCCTATTCAGCAAATCTGATGCAGGGCGGTGTTATGAATTAATATGAAAGAACAATTGTATTTTTATTAAGTAGTATTAACCAGGATGAATAAGTTCTGTAAAAAAAAATAGTTCTTTGTTAGGTCATGTTAGTCAGTGTGTTAACGAATGGGACCTTATAGTAAAGTTATGCCAAATGTGTTATTACAAGCGGGCAAATGCTTGGTTTGACCTAATAGAACAGATCCAGATTTCATGATCATGTATAAAATGGTGTAAAATGTGAGTATAAAATAGATAAATCACAAGAGACGGCAATCTGTAGTACATCAGTCTTTCTATATGTCTGCACAGAGCTTGACATAATGGGGCTGGTTTGCAGTACATCAGTCTTTGCCAGTGTGTGCAGATTAATGGCAGACTGTTGTTTATGATTCAAAGTGTGATTGTATGGTATTTTAGGAATGTTACCACTAGACTCAGGCCACTGCAGAGAATAAACTGCTGATAACTTTTCAACATACTTGAGCTTTTTCACTCATTTAATTACTAATTGCTTCATAACCAATGAAACAGTTTGCTGTTTATGTCTTTATTTCGGCTTTTTAACAAACACACCAGAGTCCTCTCACTTTACACTGACAAATTTGTTGACGTTATTTAATGCATCCACTTTAGTTAATGCATTATCTAACATCAACCAGCAATGAGCAATGTATTTTACAGCATTTATTCATCTTGAAGTTTAGCGGTTTAGTCGGGGGCCTTGCTGTTTGGCCGTGTTGACCTGTTCATGAAGTCTTGAAATATTGTGTCTTTGTGACTTTTGGTTTTATGATGAACATGTTGATCAACTTATGTTGTTAAAAAAGCTCATGCAGATTGTATTATTCCTGTATTGTTTGAAGGGCCCTGTTGGCAATATGTGAAGTTGTGAAGTGAATAAAATAATATTTCATGTACAAAATTAACTTTGCATTGTTTTTAGGACCATGTTCTCACATAGCGTCCGTTAATGTAAATGTGAAAAGTACGATATTTGTCTTTCAAATGTAGTTAAGGTAAAAGTCACAGGTTTCCAGAAAAAGTACAGATACTCAAAAAGTGTACTTCAGTACAGTACTCAAGTGTTAGAGCTCTCGCCAATCGCTGCTCCGGGAAGGAGCAGCATGTCTACGCGCTTTCTAGCGCTAGTATTAAAAAAGAACTCTCCGCTGGACATTCCGATAACAAAGACTCTGGTTTTGTTTACGTTGCCATGTGATTCTTTGTTTTTGTTTACGTCATGTCTCTGCCCCCGTTTCCTCATTGGTTCTATGGTTATCTTCTAATTATTATTTCCAGGTGTCATATATTACTTCTGATTCGCGCTTAATTTCCGTGGATACTAAAACCCCTAAGTTTGTCCAGATCTTTGCGGAGTATTGAGTTATATTGAGTTAGATCGAACGAAAATGATATTGAACTGAACTGTAAACCTTGCGATTTGTCTTCCTGGATTTTTGCCTTATAAACCTTGCGATTTGTGTTCTTGGATTTTTGCCTTGTAAACCTTGCGATTTGTCTTCCTGGATTTTTGCCCTGTAAACCTTGCGATTGCTCTTTATTTATTATGTTGATGTTTTCACTTTTGAATGTGCCTGATGTTTTTTGTTTCTAATAAACTGACCACTTTCCCCTGCGAGTGCATCCTATCTGACTCTTCACCCTAGTAACGTAACAGAATACTCCACCAAAAAATGGATGCAGCGGGGAAAGTGAGGGCACGCCGCGCCATGCCACACCACGCCATGCCACGCCACGCCACATTTAAAATGCCTGCAAACAATTCAATTTTTTTCCCCCAATGGACGTTTGTTTATCCCCCCGATGAGTTTGGTGGCTTTTCCACCTGGCCACAGTGCTTCTGTTTGCAGGCACAGATTTATTTCCTGAGTTTGGAGGACCCCAAGCCCGACGAGGAACAGTGGGTGGGGTTCCTCCTCTCTCGTTTGGTCGGCTCTGCTCACCAATGGGCAGAGCTTCACCTTGCCAGTGGATCCACGAAGTTCAAAACAGTTTCGGGCTTTGTGGATCTACTGGTCCAGGTGTTCGGAAGCCCAGACTTCCAACCCGACCTCAGGACCTTTTTGGGGAAGGACCGTCTGGGCGACCGATTTAGCCACTCTTTCCTGGAGTATTATGGGGGTAAGCGGGCTAACGTGGCGGCCTGCTCCTCACATCCCCAAAACCAGGAGTGTTCCACCGAGGGATGCACCCGCCCAGCCATCCTGCAGTGCCCCACCTGCAGGAACCAGGGAGTAAGGAGCAGCTTCTTCTGCTCCCAAAACTGTTTCAAGGGCAGCTGGCGGGTGCATAAGCAGCTCCACCAGCGGGCACCCTCAGAGCTCCAGCCGGAGACCCAGCAGGAAGTCTCCACAGTGGAGCTGCAACTGGAGGTTAACATGGCGACCTCCAGCCCCGAGCTCCAGCCGGAGGCCCAGCAGAAGGTCTCCAGAGCGGAGCTGCAACTGGAGGTTAACCAGGCGACCTCCAGCCCCAAGCAGCAGCCAGCGAATAAAGAGGAAACCTCCTCTCCTGGCCTGCTCATCTCAGAGGTTCTAGAAGAAACCTCCACTCCAAGTCCATGTCCAGATTTCAGTCCTGCTCCCAATCCAGTTCTCAGTCCTGCTCCCAATCCAGTTCTCAGTCCTGCTCCCAATCCTGTTCTCAGTCCTTCTCCCAATCCAGTTCTCACCCTGGTTCCCAGTCCGGTTCCCAGTCCTGCTCCTAGTCCAGCTCCCAGTCCTGTTCTCAATCCGGTTCCCAATCCTGCTCCCAGTCCGGTTCCCAGTCCTGCTCCCAGTCCGGTTCCCAGTCCTGCTCCCAGTCCGGCTCCCAGTCCTGTTCTCAATCCGGTTCCCAGTCCTGTTCTCAATCCGGTTCCAAGCCCCATTACCAATCATTTCCCAAGTTCAGTTTCTGATTTTTATGAGGGCTACATGGGTTTAATTTCGGGATGGGTGTTAGCCCTCCTCCTCAGTGCAGAGGGTGTTTTCACTCCCAGCTCCACTCATAACCCAGCTCACTCCTCAGTCTCCAGCCCTGTTTCCTCCTCAGTCTCCAGCCCTGTCTCCTCCTCAGTCTCCAGCCCTGTCTCCTCCTCAGTCTCCAGCCCTGTCTCCTCCTCTGTTTCCAACCCAACTCACTCCACTATCTCCTCCTCTGTTTCCAACCTTGTCTCCTCCTCTGTTTCCAACCCAACTCACTCCACTGTCTCTAATCCAGGAGCGGAAGCAGGTTCCAGACAGAGCGCCAGGTCACGCGCAGCTCGGAGATCCGGGCCCAGCACCAGGTCACGCGCAGCTCGGAGATCCGAGTCCAGCTCCAGGTCACGCGCAGCTCGGAGACCCAGGCCGAGCACCAGGTCACGCGCAGCTCGGAGACCCAGGCCGAGCACCAGGTCACGCGCAACTCCGAGATCCAGGCCGAGCACCAGGTCACGCGCATCTCCGAGACCCAGGCCGCTCAGGTCTGATCACGCGCTACTCCACGATCCAGGCCGAGCATCAGTCGTCGTCCAAGTCCTCATCCAAGTCCTCGTCCAAGTCCTCATCCAAGTCCTCGTCACGACACGGTCGACTCTGGCTGCGGGACATTAAATTGCACCAGTCTCGGTTCCAGGGGGGCAGATGTGCTAATCTTGCCCAGGGGTCCGGGTCCGCCAGAACGGACAAAACTTGCGGCGCGTCGGGAGCCGCGCCTTAGGGGGGGGGCTCTGTTAGAGCTCTCGCCAATCGCTGCTCCGGGAAGGAGCAGCATGAATCGCTGCCCCACTAAGGAGCAGCATGTCTACGCGCTTTCTAGCGCTAGTATTAAAAATGAACTTTCTGCTGGACATTCCGATAACAAAGACTCTGGTTTTGTTTACGTGCCATGTGATTCTTTGTTTTTGTTTACGTCATGTCTCTGCCCCCGTTTCCTCATTGGTTCTATGGTTATCTTCTAATTATTATTTCCAGGTGTCATATATTACTTCTGATTCACGCTTAATTTCCGTGGATACTAAAACCCCTAAGTTTGTCCAGATCTTTGCGGAGTATTGAGTTATATTGAGTTAGATCGAACGAAAATGATATTGAACTGAACTGTAAACCTTGCGATTTGTCTTCCTGGATTTTTGCCTTGTAAACCTTGCGATTTGTCTTCTTGGATTTTTTGCCCGATAAACCTTGCGATTTGTCTTCCTGGATTTTTGCCCAGTAAACCTTGCGATTTGTCTTCCTGGATTTTTGCCCAGTAAACCTTGCGATTTGTCTTCCTGGATTTTTGCCCTGTAAACCTTGCTATTTCTCTTACTGGATTTTTGCCCTGTAAACCTTGTGATTGCTCTTTATTTATTATGTTGATGTTTTCACTTTTGAATGTGCCTGATGTTTTTTGTTTCTAATAAACTGACCACTTTCCCCTGCGAGTGCATCCTATCTGACTCTTCACCCTAGTAACGTAACATCAAGTAAATGTACTTCGTTACTGTCCACCTCTGAAAAGAACAAAGAGGTCAATATATTACATATATTATAAATATTTATTTATTTATTTAATGGTATGATAGGTACAGTTAGAGAGATGATAGATACAGATAGGTTAAAGTTTTTGAATACATTTGCATTCGACATATTCCTTATGCCTATGTGTGAAATTTCATTTATGTGGGCAAACTGACATGGGATCATCTTGAAAATGATGCTTATTGATGTTAGCTATCATTAATTCCCACACCCAGAAAATAATGCTATAAGGGGGTCAGACAGTAAATCTAAATAAAATAGCCTATAGCTGACAAGGCAGAAAGGGCGTGAAAAAAGAAAAAGAAAAAAAAATGCTCTGGTCTTTTTATGTATTTTAAACAGTTAACTGCTCTACACATGCACACCTCATTGTTTACATTTAAACAACACCCTGAAATACGTTTTTCATGAACTCCTTGAAAGAAACACTTGAATGAGCGATACTTCTACAGCATTTACTGATGTTGTATCTGCTAACGTTAGTTAAAGCGATATGAAAAACACACTAGTTAACATACTAGTTAGTTAAAAATTGTTCAAGATGAATAAATGCTGTAAAATACATTGCTCATTGCTGGTTGATGTTAGATAATGCATTAACTAAAGTGGATGCATTAAATAACGTCAACAAATTTGTCAGTGTAAAGTGAGAGGACGCTGGTGTGTTTGTTAAAAAGCCGGAATAAAGACATAAACAGCAAACCGTTTCATTAGTTATGAAGCAATTAGTAATTAAAGGAGTGAAAAAGCTCAAGTATGTTGAAAAGTTATCAGCAGTTTATTCTCTGCAGTGGCCTGAGTCTAGTGGTAACATTCCTAAAATACCATACATTCACACTTTGAATCATAAACAACAGTCTGCCATTAATCTGCACACACTGGCAAAGACTGATGTACTGCAAACCAGCCCCATTATGTCAAGCTCTATGCAGACATATAGAAAGACTGATGTACTACAGATTGCCGTCTCTTGTGATTTATCTATTTTATACTCACATTTTACACCATTTTATACCTGATCATGAAATCTGGATCTGTTCTATTAGGTCAAACCAAGCATTTGCCCGCTTGTAATAACACATTTGGCATAACTTTACTATAAGGTCCCATTCGTTAACACACTGACTAACATGACCTAACAAAGAACTATTTTTTTTTACAGAACTTATTCATCCTGGTTAATACTACTTAATAAAAATACAATTGTTCTTTCATATTAATTCATAACACCGCCCTGCATCAGATTTACTGAATAGGATCTGATAGTTGTTTCTTACTAATACTTAGATGCTGAGTACTGATATGGTGTTAGTTTTGCTCTAGAACAACACAACGTTTCACAAAGCCTGATGTCCAGTGTAGAGCTTTTTTGCCTAAGATGGACCATAAACGTTAGAGCTATTGCCAGATACACTGCCGCCAACACAGGAAACACTATGTTTATGTACAATGGGTGAGCAACATTTATCACTTTTCCTCTGATTAGCCCTTATATGAATGCTAGGCACACTTACATACACACAAAACTCCTGATTCCAGGGATTTATAATGACCAGTGAAAGACGGAAATGCGAGCAAAGCCCAGATGAGTTCTGCTACATCTGTGGGTGTTTTGCCAGTCCAGAAAATCCCTCAAAAGGAAGTTCACTCCTTAAGCACTCTGCATATTATTATAATGTTCATCTTTAGAAATAGCTTTATTTAGAGATTTTCACAAACATTTCACAGACTATTTGCTGCTGTTCATGTTGTAAACAAGTGTTATGTTTTGTGTGCCTGTTGTTGTAATTAATAAATAATAATAGTGAAATTTGACAGCTTCTACCAATTTAAATAAAACCCTGAAAGCAATATAAACATAGCAAAATAATTTTAAAAAAACTTCATTGTTATTTTGTGGGAAAACTGTACGTGAGGGAATTTTCAGTGGCATATTTGAACTCAACGTGACCAAAATAGGTAAAAACAAGTGGGATTTGCAAAACAGCATAAACTTGTTTTCTAGATGCGGGGCGGTGTAATGAACTCTACCTAATGATAACAGATACAGTATTTGAAAAGGTTTTGTTCATCGTTATTTCATGTTAACAAATAAAACCTTATTGCAAAGTGTCACCAACATTTTTATTTTAAAAGCTGAATGTTAACATCAGTTAACACATTATGAACATCAACTAACATGAAAAATAGTCTATTTATATATTAATATGAAGCTGCATGATAAACAAGATTATTTGCTGTAAGCTGACAAACAAAAATAAGAATAAAATAAATAAATAAAACAAATAGAACCTTGTTATACAATCAAAGAGTCTGAAATAGTTACATTTTTTAACAACCACTAAAAAGGTTCTTTGGGGAACTAAAAATGCCAATTTGTCTTTATAGAAATCTTTTATCCATTTTAATTCGTTTCAGTCGTGTTTTTAAAAAGGCTTATATCAGTTCACCTAAAAACGGTCACCTAACTAAACTCTACAGTAACACTGTGAATAATGTTTTAAACAGTAAAATTGCCTGAATTCCAAAACCGACCTGTTGATCCAGAACCTCGAGGCGTGGACACCTTTATCAGTCTCCACCGGCTACAGAAACACATCAGTGTGTTATGCAAGATTTGTAATTAGTCCTCTATGTACCATTTTCAAGCTCAGTATGAATGTAAACTTAAAACTTACACAAGTCTTTCTGTGAAATATGTGTGTAATAACAAAGGTTACCAGTGTTTGAATATACAGACAGCGTTCATCTGCCCCACTTAAAAGCCACCACTGAAAACAAATGTGTGGAGTTATAGTAGCCTATTACTTAATAATAAAAACAAATCCTCGTAACTCTCATAAAACCTTTATTGTCCTTGAAGAAATATGGAATAAAAACAACGTTTGCATAATTCAATTGCGTTCATAAAAATGAGAAGAGTGTGGAAAGTAAAAACACAAATACAAACGACCTGCTCTTTCTACTTGTATATACACGGGTCAGAGTGCTGCTCGTCAAAGATTAGTGCAGCGTGAACATTCACTTTTTACAAGGTCCTTTATGAACATCTGCAAGTACAATACTCGAAAAGTAAATGTGAATCGATGCTTACCCCAATTGTTTTATCTAAATAGTCCCATATCTCTTGTTTTGTTCGCGTCCTACCCGCACAAACACGGCTGCCATCTCCCACTACTACAGGTACAAGACCCCTCCCACTGCTGTGTGAGTGGAGATGAAATCACCTGAGAGTGCAACGACGTGCGTTTATAATGAATAAAAGCATATAAAAGAATATGTTGCATTATATCTAAATATATTTGCTACTGTTATAAATATTAGGGCATCTGATTGAACCAAGCCGAGTCATCGCCAGAAGTGGCCCAGACTCTAAAGCCAGATCCGGGTTAGTTATGGTGAACAAGAATCGGCCCCAGTACTTTACCGCCGTAACAAAAACACACGTGTCAGAGCGAGCCGTGGGCCACACTCGGCCCCGGATAATACATGCCGATGCCGTGTCTGAGCCGCAGGCACCGCAGGGCTGCCGAGCTCGGGCCCATTACCACATGCTATCTGACGCTCGTCTAAGAAGAGTAAAAACAGAAAACGCCCTCGAGTTCACCATCAACACATTCATTTTACCCAGATGACCATGTATTCAATTCACCCCTCATGACCGGAGTCAGTGGCTCAGTTTAAAAAATTTTGATCTTTTTTTTTTGCATGTTGTCGTATTTTGATCATGTTGTTATCTGTATTATTGGATGTGATGTGTGTATAATAAAGTATTATTGGCTAAAGTTAGTTAAGAATGACACAGGATATTCAGATTCGATTCCACAAAAGAAAAACTCAGATGGTTTTTAAATGTTTGGGGATTTCAGTTCAGTAAAAGAGAACAAGAGTTTTTCTCCACAACGTAATCAACAAAATGTTTCAGCAGTTTCACAAACATCAGTCTCTTCATTTACTGAAACACTTTTACAATCAATTTAACAAAAAACTTTGACCCGTCCACGGTTTTTATTTAACCAACAGCTTTTTCAGAACACACACACACATGCACACACACACACACACACACACACACGCATACACACGCACACGCACGCACACACACACACACACACACACACACACACACACACACACACAGACAGAGGACAGGAAAAAGTTATAAAAATGACCACATGTTCATGCGACCTTCACGAGAGCTCGTATTTACACTTCTAGGGTCTTTAGGAGTTCACATTGGGACAGTCGTTGTAACAGATAATTACGCTAATAAAAAACAGATCAGTATACAATCCATAGCTCTTTAACTATTTGTTTGTTTTTAAACATTAGATTCAGGTGTAGGGCTAAAATATGTAAAGGTGATTACTTAGCCCACTGCTCTCCTATAACCAACGACGGAAATAGGTGCAGCGAAGGTTAATGCGTGTTTTAATATATGCTTTAAATATCTGACTCCATTTAATTGATTATCTGACTCCAATAGAATAATCTTCTAGTTCATGCTAGAAGTGTTAGCATTCAGTGTTCTACTAATATTTGCTCTTAAGCAACTCTGAATAAGGTTTTCATTAGAATGACGTTCCTACATCAGAGACTTTTATATAACTTCTTTACTAAACCATTAATTTGTTAGCTCAGAGGTTTTATTCAACGTGCAAGCCTAGGCCTTTTTTTACTTGTCAGAGGTTTTATTTGAACTTGCAAGTATTAGCCTTTTTCTTTAGCTTGTCAGAGGTTGACTTGAAACGTGTCTAACGTATTTTGCTTTTAGTCTAGGAAGTTATTCACAACAAAAGTATCAAACATGGACACAAAGTGTTTAGAAGTAAGATAGCGAATACATTTAATATAAGGATACAATTGAAAAATACATAAAGTGGAGGAAGGAATGGCTTACAATCAGAGTTGTGCACCTCAGAAGCAGAATGGTCCCAGCCGTAAGGAAAAAAAGAGAGAGAGAGAGAGAGAGAGAGAGAGAGAGAGAGAGAGAGAGAGAGAGAGAGAGAGAGAGAGAGAAGCCAAGAGCAGAGCTAGAAGAGCAAAAAAGGGGCTGTTCTTCTCTAAGCATACCCTTATATACCCCTGAGTCTCTTTGAAGTATATAGTGACCAAGATACCAAATGGGGATGGACCAATAGGGAGCCCCATGGTGCTATGGTAGGATTAGATCACCTTCAGGCCTAGTATGTTGCCGTGGGGGTAGGAAGGTGATAAGTTCCCTGTCGCAAACCAGAGGGGGTTGTGTGTGTGTGTCTGTGTGTGTGTATGTGTGTGTGTGGGTGCAGAGAATATATATTGCAACATATATGATAACTGTTATTCCCTAGATTTCATAATATTTATGATATCACCACATCGTTCACCATGAACTATGGATACAAATGACACCAAACATGCCCTGAGGAATACTGTAATTTAACACAGTTTAGATAACCAGTTTTAGTTCACCTGGTGTCTCTGAAACACATTCCTGATCATTTTAACCTTAATCACATTACTGCCACAATTTTATAAATCTACTACACAGGTCACACACACACACACACACACACACACACACACACACACACACACACACACACACACACACACACACACACACACATCCCATTAGCACCTATCACTTTGTGAAACATTAAACACACACACACACACACACACACAGGCGCGCGCACACACACACACACACACACACACACACACACACACACACACACACACACACGCATAGCCATTCATGGTTTAGACGTCGTGGAGCACACATCGTCTGAGTATCGTGCTGCGTCTCCAGCGTTCTAACCACGGCTGTTTATTTAATCAATAGCTTTCAACACACACACACACACACACACACACACACACACACACACACACACACACACACACACACACACACACAACCCATTAGCACCTATCACTTCGTGAAACATTAAACACACACACACACACACACACACACACACACACACACACACACACACACACACACACACACACAACCCATTAGCACCTATCACTTCGTGAAACATTAAACACACACACACACACACACACACACACACACACACAACCCATTAGCACCTATCACTTCGTGAAACATTAAACACACACACACCTGAGAGATGCAACTTCACACAGACAGACAGAGGACAGGAAAAAAGTCATAAAAATGTATTGTCATAAACCACACATGCTCATGCTACCTTCACGAGGCCTTAAATTACACAACGTGAGGGGGGTCATAAATCAATTTTTGACATAAAGTGCATGATATAACTACTGCGGTCGCTTCGGCGCGGAGTTTTAAATGAATAGGCCATAGTTTAGAGACCATAGACTATCGCCTCGTTCTATGTTTGTGCTTTGTTTTCTTTGTGGATTTATGCCTCCTTATTGTTTGGATTACTTCCTGTTCGTTGTGGATTTATGCCTCGCTAGTGTTTGGATTATTTTCTGTTCTTTGGACTACAGGCTTGTCCTATTTGGATTATTACCCTGTTTTCTTTGGATTATTGTCTTGCATATTTTGTGGATTATTCTGTGACTGTCTCTGACTCTGCCTTTATGTTGCCTTGTCCCCGTTTTGTATATGTTCCTATAATTTTGGTTATTCCTATTAAAGTGACTCTTCCCCAGTGCATGCATCCAGCTCCCTTTTGTCCGCCGTAACAGTTACCAAAAATCATGTCTTTTAAAAAGCAAGTTTAAAAGCAATGTCAACTAATTTCTTTGTTTTCCTCTCACAAAAGTGTTTATTTTAAAGAAATGGTTGGTTGCATGTTTAAATAATTGATATTTATCACAGTTTTTTTTTTTTTTCCAATTAAGCCATTTTTTCATTTGAAAGGAGACCTAAACCTCAGGGTTTTTTTTTTAATCATGTAATTAATTAAACTGTTGGATAAATGATGGACACGACTGAGAAAAGCAGTGGATTAACTTTATTTTTTAGAGAAAAACAATTTAATAACAGGAATGAACACCGAGTAACAGGAATGTGTATCCGGGCTCTGTGTGTGTGTGTGTGTGTGTGTGTGTGTGTGTGTGTGTGTGTGTCTGTGATTGTGTGTGTATGTCTGTGAGTATGTGTATGTCTGTGATTGTGTGTGTATGTCTGTGAGTATGTCTGTGAGTGTGTATGTGTCTGTGTGTGTGTGTATGTATGTCTGTGAGTGTGTGTGTGTATAAATGAGATAAATGTAAGTCGCTCTCGATAAGGGCATCTGCCAAATGCCGTAAATGTTATATGTGTGTGTGTCTGTGAGTGTGTGTATGTGAGTGTGTGTATATGTCTGTGAGTGTGTGTGTATGTCTGTGAGTGTGTGTGTATGTCTGTGAGTGTGTGTGTGTATGTCTGTGAGTGTGTGTGTGTGTGTGCGTGTGTGTGTATGTCTGTGAGTGTGTATGTGTGTGTGTCTGTGAGTGTATGTCTGTGAGTGTGTGTGTGTGTGTGTGTGTGTGTGTCTGTGTGTGTGTGTGTGTGTGTGTGTGTGTGTGAGTGTGTGTGTGTGAGTGTGTGTGTCCTACACCATCTGGGGCACCTTTCCCGTGGCTCGCCTCGAAATGTTCCCCGTCCCGGCAGTGAATCCTGGCCTGAAGAGCTTTTCTGCAGCACTTAGTGGTGATTGTCTCCCTGTAAACACAACATTCACACTGTAAAACTGATACGTCTATATCTTAAGTAACAGTAACTGTACAACTTAAAAATCAAGTAAATTGTATTACATAAACTAATATTCACACTAATAAATCAATACACCACAGGATGCTACTCAGTCCTGTTACCTATTACTCAGTCCTGTTATGGTTTATATGAGTAACAGGACTGAAGGTAACAGGACTAGGTTTTTACCATAGAATTAGCAAATACATGAAATATAGCCACATGGCATACATGCTAATAGCATGAGGATACTGAGCAAATAGTGATTTACCAAAAATGTGTATATTTAAAATAAACAAATAACTAAAAATAATTTAGGTAACAGGACAGTACGTTGAGACTGACCCTCTCAGACAGCTGCAATATCATCAAATATACAGAAAAGAAAATGAGAGGATTTACTTTTGGTCTTCCCATTGCCTTCAGAAGATTCAAATGACACAACTTCCTGTTGAAAATATGTCTTGTGGAATGTTCCTAGTTTCTCAAGGAGGGCAATGTGTCCGGGTAACAGGACTGAGTGAAAACCCGGGGGCATGACTAAAATATGTATTTTATCTAAAATGTTATGGATTTCTCATGAAAAAAACATTTTAGATCATAGATTGTATATAAAGTCACAGAATAATGGGGGAAAAAGTAAGATTTCTGAAGGACTTTAATCATTATATTTCAATGTAAAGTACAGAGATAGAGAGTGGGGACATGCAAAAAATGCTATTTTTTAGTGTTCTATGTAGTTTTTATTAATGTTTTTAATTATATATTTTAAATTCGCAGTTAGGGTCATTTGGAGGACACTTTGCTTAAAAATAAAATGTATTTTAGAGTTAATTGTCATGAATTTTTATACATATAATGTTCTGGGGACAGAAATGTCACCCATTCAGTGGAATGGCTCATACAGCATTTTATGGTGGTGTTTATAAGTCTGTATTTGTATTAGTTAGCCAAGAGGGGGGAAGAAATATTAGAGAAATAATAGAGAAATATCAGTGAATGCTACCCCCCTCCCCTCCCTTTTCCCCTTTATGATAATTATAGTTTTAATGTAATAATGTATATATTGCCTTTATCAATCTTCTTCCCTATTTGTGGATATTCTCGAGCGATTTTCCCATTGCTGTTTTTACGAAAAATACTACAACATGCAGTAAACAGTAATAAACTAAACAAAGTCAGTATTAGGTGTGACGACCCTTAGCTTTTTTCTTAAAAAGGCCCGGGACAGTTTGTGCAGTTTTATAAGGAAATTAGCTGCTACGCTTTACTGAGAGTCTTGGAGAATCTGACACAGTTCTTCTGGAGACTTTGACTTTCGCACTTGCTTCTTTTATTGCAGCAAAACCCAGCAGCCTTCATTATGTTTTTGTCTGAAAAGTGTCTCTTACGTAATATACTGCTTTCTTTACTGACATACAAACATGTTTTCTGTAAGAGAATTATTTTGAAAAGTAATGTTTGGAAATCTAAAAATTTTTTGTACGGACTCAATATTGCTGAAATCATAAAATAAATATCTATAACAAAATTTGTAGAAAAAAGTAGGATGTCTGAGACTTTTGCACAGTCCTGTGCATCACAATGATATGACTCCGTTTAATGAAATCTGACCTGCATTCAGCTGCTATTTCTACCTCCACTGTAATATACATTACAACTGAGTCTACCCATTTCTGCTTAAGCTCCAGTATTTGGATATGGGGATGGGTTGTCTGTTATGTGTGTGTGTTGTAAACTGTGTTGAATGTGAATGTGAGTGTAAAAGTGCTGAGTGAGAGAGATCACAGTTGATGTAGACCCAATCCCACTTTCTCCTGAGACGTCTATCTGTGTCTCTCTGTGCTGTTTTTTAAATCAAATATAAGAGAAATCATAGAAAACTGTGGAATTCTCTCAGAAAATATTGTAGCATAAAGACATGTCCATTTCTGTCCATGAAATGCCCTAATCTTTTCTTAACCTGATGTTTATTAGGGCTTATGGCCTAAACTCTGGATTTTCTCATATTGTTTTTTTTTTTTTTTGTCATGTTATAAAAGCAATAAGCCACTGGAGGGTGTGTGTTCTGTTGAGTTGATCAGGGGTCAGGGGGTTTTACTCTGCTTCTCATTGTGTCTAATCACACCCCTTACACCTGATCAAATCACTGGAACACACACCCTCTCCTGACTTACTGCTTGCTTTATTATATATTCTTTACTGAAGACTTGAAAAAACAAAAATAATCTAAAATAATATCCTACATTTTTATAAATTGTATTAAATTGTTAAATATTTTTAGATCTTGTTATACCAAAGAAACTAAATATGACATAGAAGCATCGCTAAATCATTAAGAATCCAAAGATACACAAATATTTATGAATTTATGAATTATGATAATCAAACCTGTGCTATGATGTGAAGCGATTAGCATGCTAAGCTACTGCTACCTGCTACTAGGACAGTACCTTGCTCTACACACCATATTCGAGAGTTTATTAGACAGATGTGGGACATACACTATATGGCCAAAAGTATGTGGACACCTGACCATCACACTCATATGTGCTTGTTGAACATCTCGTTCCAAAGCCATGGGCCTCTTTCCCTCTATAATAGTCTCCAGATTACAGAAAAACAACATTTTTGTGTTCAGTTGTGTAAGTAATGCAGTTTATTATTGAAAATACACCAAAAGAGCAGTTTTTCATCAATGAAATCAACAGATGTGCAAACTGACATATGAATGTGGAATGATTGACAGGCGTATAGGTGTTCTGAACTCTGTGATATTAACTGACACCTCCTGGAAGCCCCGCCCCTTTCCCCCACCTCACACGCTCTCGACTGGACTCACAGGGTGTCTTCGCTTTCTGGCCCTTTTTTTTCTCAGTGCTCAGATGAAAATGTTACACATATGGATAATAGACAACTCATAACAGTAAAAGGATTATAGTGAAAATGCATGTATTTTACTGTTTTACTGTTTTACTGTTTTACTGCAGAATCACTTAATAATCCACCAATAAATATAGTTAATTTCTATAAACATTGCACAATCAAACACACACACACACACACACACACACACACACACACACACACACACACACACACACGCACAGATATTTCACACTGCCCCTCCCCCTCTGCAGAGTAAACCAGATAAACCAGTTAGGCCATGTCAGTAAAGTGATAGTCAGCGTCTCCATTTTGTGTGGAGGGGAAAATAAAGCATTTCAGGAGTAAAAACACAGTGAGTATCTAAATCTAAAGCTATAATATAAACACACTGAACTGACACTAGATGCAGAAGAGTTGTGTGGGTTTGTACTGAAGTTTGAATGTACACAGGTTGTTTTCTGACTTGATACCGTGACTATTTCCTGTAAGTGAACTCTGTGCTGATACAGGGTTTGATTTAACACACCGATGTTGGAGTGAAGTAAACGTGTGTCCTGCTGTAATCTGGAGAAGGAGACATGACCTCCAACATGAGTATGTCTGGAAAACAGGACTTAAAGAAAGACTTTTACATTCACCAGCAATAAATACACACCGTCTCATGGGAACAGATCTGTATCTCTAAACACTCACTAGTTAACAGAGGAACTAAACTTTGGTTGAAGGTGTTTAATAGCAATGAATATATCACTGATCTGATCTAAGAACAGTTTAGAGAAATCATTCACTGAGAGAAGAGTAAAAAGGACTGTGTAATGTGTAGCATAGAGCTACACTAAGAGCAGCATAGCTTTGAGTCAGTGAACTCTACAGGCTTTAAGACCCAGCTGAGTCAGTTAGCTGTGATTGGGACTCCTGACATCAGTGTAATTCCTGAGGTATGAGGCGAGTCTCCTGTTTGAATAAGTGTGCAGACTGTAGCTGAATTAAAAAGATGGAATGATTGGTGTTTAATGATGAACACATTGTGTAACAGTGCTGAGACAGCAGAGTATTAATTATTGCTGATATTTCTGTTGTAATTCTAGAATGATGTAGGGAAAGAGATCAGACTCACCAGAACCCAGCTGTGTGTCCATGAAGAGTGACCAGTCAATGGACCAGTCAAGTGAGGTGTTTTACAGCAGTGTTCCACCTGATCAAACTCACTGGTCTCATTATGAAGCCCTTCATGAGCTTTATCAGGTGTTGAAGCAGTAAAACACTAAACTGTGCAGTGCTGCAGCTCTCGGACTGGCAGTGAGGAAAACTGCTTTAAGAGTTCAGTTCAGCCTGCAGTCCCTGAGCTGGAGGGTCTGTGGTGCAACACAACAACATTTACACCTGGGACATTAATGACTATACAACTATTTTATTCATTCATTCATTCAAACATTTGTTTCTAAACATGTTAGTGTCAGTGAGGAAATCCTGAACTCAGTGTATTGTGTTAAGAGGATAGTGTTAAATATCTGTCTCTGTATTTATTAGTGTGTGTTGTGCAGCTATGAAAACATATAGTCCATATTACATCATGTGTTTTGTTCACAGACCACAAAAGAAGAAATCAGCAGAAATCAGTTGGACTCCATATTCAAGGTGTGTGTCTTTTTAATGTGTGTAACTTGTGTGTGAGCAGGTTGCAGGTTTTTTATTTAAGATAATGACAATTTACAGGTTTATCGATGCGCAGCGGCATTATGGGTAATCAGACAGAATTTCAGTTGTAACTGTGGTAATAGAAAGAGACTTTTCTTCTTCTCATAAAATAAAAGCATCTCTCACTGTGTAACGTTCTAATATTTAGATCTGTTCCTGTGTGTTTCTAACCAGGAGCTGGAACACACAGTCATCACTCTGATAAAGAATGAGCTGAAGAGGTAGGAAGCTCCTGAGTCCAGATTACCCAGCATGCACTGAAAGGGAGGTGGACGATGAGGAGGATCTGCACAGTGTCAGACAGGGAGCGCTGAAGATCACACTGCACGTCCTGAAGAACATGAAGCACACAGATCTCGCTAACACACTGCACAACAGTAAGAGCTCTGAGTTATGGCTTTATTCCATCAGGTTCACTTTAGAGAGAGGAAATAGTTTTAGGTTTGAACACTTTTAGTTTGAGTTTAGTATCATGTACATCTGGTGCTTTTCTGTTCTGTTCGTGGTCCAGCTTGTGGTTCCTCTGTACAATGGTCCTGTTCCTTCAATAATATTTAGTACATGAATCAGGAATGAACAGCAGCATTTGAAAGAACTTTCATTTTATATTGTGCTCAGTGATTTTGCATTAAAACATGTTATTACTTTGTTTATAAGAGTCTGTGGTCTCTGTGTATCAGACAAAGCTGAAATCCAACCTGAGAGAGAAGTTTAAAAGAATTAATGAAGGAATCTCACAGCATGGAAGCTCAACACTTCTGAATGAGATCTACACAGAGCTCTACATCACAGAGGGTTAGAGTGAAGACGTCAATAATGAACATGAGGTGAGACAGATTGAGACAGCGTCCAGGAGACCAGCAACACAGGAGACACCCATCAAATGTAATGAGCTCTTTAAAGACAAGTCCATCAGAAGTGTGCTGACTAAAGGAGTTGCTGGAATTGGAAAAACAGTCTCTGTGCAGAAGTTCATTCTGGACTGGGCTGAAGGAAAAGCAAATCAGGATGTCACCTTCTTGTTTCCACTTCCCTTTAGAGAGCTGAATCTGATGAAGCAGGAAAATCTCAGTTTGATGAATCTTCTTCATCACTCTTTCCCAGAAATTAGAAAACTACAATTAATAGACTCCTACAAAGTGGTGTTGATCTTTGATGGTCTGGACGAGTGTCGACTTCCTCTAAATTTCCAGAAGAATGAGAGATTGTGTGATGTGACAGAGTCAGCCTCAGTGGATGTGCTGCTGCCAAACCTCATCAAGGGGAATCTGCTTCCCTCTGCTCTCCTCTGGATAACCTCTCGACCAGGAGCAGCCAATCAGATCCCTCCTGAGAGTGTAGACCAGGTAACAGAGGTATGAGGGTTCAGTGATCCTCAGAAAAAGGAGTACTTCAGGAAGAGGTTCAGTGATCCTCTAGCCAATAAAATCATCACACACATGAAGTCTTCAAGAAGCCTCTACATCATGTTCCACATCCCAGTCTTCTGCTGGATCTCAGCCACTGTTCTAGAGAGAATGTTGGGTGAAGCAGAGAGTGGAGAGATCCCCAAGACCCTGACTCAAATGTTCACACACTTCCTGATCTTTCAGATCAAACACAAGGACCAAAAGTACCATCAGAAATGTGACCCTGATCCTCAGCAGACCAGAGAGAGTATCCTGGCACTGGGAAAACTGGCTTTCCAACAGCTGGAGAAAGGAAACCTGATCTTCTATGAGGAAGACCTGAGAGAGTGTGGCATTGACGTGAGAGAAATGTCAGTGTACTCAGGAGTGTGTACCCAAATCTTCAGAGTGGAGTTTGGGCTTCACCTGGGGAAGGTTTTCAGCTTTGTGTTCAGGAGTTTCTGGCTGCTTTATACACATTTCTCTCCTTCATCAGCAGAAATGTAACAGAAAAACAAACCACTGATCTGTCTGATCTTTTCAGAAAGTCAAACATGTCTGATTTCCTCAGGAGTGCAGTGGACAAGGCCTTACAGAGTGAGAATGGACACCTGGACCTGTTCCTCTTCCTTCTGGGTCTCTCACTGAAGTCCAATCAGACTCTCTTATGAGGCTTAATGCCACCAACAGGAAGCAGCTCTCACAGCAAACAGGAAACAGTCGAGTACATCAAGGAGAAGATCAGGGAGAATCCATCTCCAGAGAAATCCATCAATCTGTTCCACTGTCTGAATGAACTGAACGATCATTCTCTAGTGCAGAAAGTACAAACTTACCTGAACAGAGGAGGTGACAGTCGTCTCAGTGGAACCAGACTCTCTCCTGCTCAGTGGTCAGCTCTGGTGTTTGTGTTACTGAACTCAGAACAGGATCTGGATGTGTTTAATTTGAGGAAATATGACCCATCAGAGGAATGTCTTCTGAAGCTGCTGCCAGTGGTCAAAGCCTCCAGAAAAGCTGAGTGAGTATTTTTATTTATAAATGTATTACTGCATGGTTTGTTATTTTAATATAAGACTGAACTGCACTGTTTGGATTAATGCTTGTTAATAGTTACTCTAATCATCTTTAAACAAACCTCTGGTATTGTTACAGAAGATTGTTGGACTTTTTACACTAACACGTTATGTCTGCACTGAGGGCTGGGCCATATGGACACAATCTTATATCACCATTTATTACCTTTTCTCTAAAATTGATGAAAAAATGATCTATACAAAATAACTGCATGTATTCATGACTGCTTTTTGATCAATTTGTGAACTAAACACCAGTGAAAGGCACTTTTTCTTTTCTCCTTTTATTTGAAAGTGACATTGAACAGAAGTTCACTAATGAGAACAAGAAAAACACAACACTGTGAAAATGGGAACAATATGAACACAAAATGTGAGATTGGTGATATAGAGGATATAGGAAAATATCTATCAATAGACATTCTTCATTATTCTATTTTCTGGTCCTATGATATGTATCACCATATCACACAGCCCTATCTGCACTGAGGGACACATGTGAGAGAGAATAAGGACACTTTCACACCTACCTTGTTTGGTTTGGACCGATCTAACTTTCTCTTTAGATTGGACCTGTTTGGACGTATGTGAACACTCCACCTGTACTCGGGTCCACACCAAACACCTGAACCAGTGTGTGTGTAAAATCAGAGTTCTCCAGGTGACAGATTTGTAACTGTACGAGCACAGAGAACAACACACACCAGCTGTTTTACCGTCTCTGTGGAATTCAACATATAACTGACTGTAAAGTACCACTAGTATTGGCATGTTATTAACTGGTAGTGTAGAGATGTATAATTCTTTATTTTCTGTAATAAAATGCACTATATCTGCAGTGTTGGTTGTAGAAACTTGAAGACAGATCAGAGTGTAGTGTGTGCAGCTGCTCGCTCTCGCATGTGTGTGTTATGTAGATGAGCTAATGGTGTTATAATAAACTGTAGCTGAGAGATTGTGGAGTGCAGAAAGACGTGGCTGCTCCTGTAAATGTGTTGATGTGGCGTCCTGTCCTCTGATTTCTGTGTGTGAGAGAAACACACTCACATTTCTGTTACATCATCAATTTTAGCTGGATTATGGCTGTGTTTGTGTGTTTGAGATCAGTCTTCTGATATTTCATCACTTCTCTTCCAGTCTGTGTGAGTGTGATCTGACAGAGGAAAGCTGTAGAGTTCTGTCCTCAGTTCTCAGCTCAAACTCCTTCAGACTGAGAGAACTGGACCTGAGGAACAATAACCTGCAGGATTCAGGAGTGAAGCTGCTCTCTGCTGGACTGGAGAATCCACACTGTACACTGGAAAAACTGAGGTATACACACACACACACACACACACACACACACACACACACACACACACACACACACACACACACACACACACAGAGCAGAGTATTAATAAACACAGCTACATCCAGTGTTGATCTGTGGTGATTGTAACTGTAGTGATGTGATATATTGTCATTGTTGTGTGTGTGAGATGGAGAGTAAATGTTCTGTATATAAAGATTTTGTGTAGTTGATGTTTTCAGAGCTAAAACTGAGTGTGTTACGTGTGAGAAGGTTTTCTTTCTTGCAGGATGAGTATCTGCAGTATTACAGATGAAGGTTGCGCTGCTCTGGCTTCAGCTCTGAGGTCAAACTCCTCATCACACCTGAGAGAACTGGATCTGTACTTTAATAATCCAGGAGAATCAGGAGTGAAGTTGCTCTCTGATCTACTGAAGGATCCACACTGTAAACTGGAGACACTACAGTGAGTTACTGACTTACTGTTTCTTTACTCTACTCTACTGTATCATACTGAATAATGTGTGTGTGTGTGTGTGTGTGTGTGTACTGATGTGTGTTTACACTGATTTCTCTTCTCTGTCTTACAGCATTAAGGATAATAAACCCCCAGGACTGGTGTATGACAGGAGTCTCACCTCAAACCTCTTGTGGGACAGGTTCTAACGCTTTACCTAAACTGCTTCATCTTGATATAGCAGTTTAGGTGAAGTGTTAGAACCCGTCCCACATGTCCAGCAGGTTGGGAGCTGAATCATTCATATTCAGATGTAGAAGTTCCATAACAATAACCGTGACTGATCACATCCTTTTATCCACTCAGCTACAAGTTACTTCAGGCTTTAATAACATCTTTTACAATCCAAAGTCAAATCCTTCAGCGTCTACACACAACACAGAGATATCATCACATCATCACACTGATTACACAAATACACATCCATGTGTTGGAGCTGTTTACAGCCGTGGCCAAAAGTTTTGAGAATGACACAAATATTAATTTTCACAAAGTCTACTGCCTCAGTGTTTTTAGATCTTTTTGTCAGATGTTACTAACTGTTACTGAAGTATAATCACAAGCATTTCATAAGTGTCAATGGCTTTTATTGACAATTACATGAAGTTTATGCAAAGAGTCAATATTTGCAGTGTTGACCCTTCTTTTTCAAGACGTCTGCAATTCGCTCTGGCATGCTGTCAATCAACTTCTGGGCCACATCCTGACTGATGGCAGCCCATTCTTGCATAATCAATGCTTGGAGTTTGTCAGAGTTTGTGGGTTTTTGTTTGTCCACCCGCCTCTTGAGGATTGACCACAAATTCTCAATGGGATTAAGGTCTGGGGAGTTTCCTGGCCATGGACCCAAAATGTCGATGTTTTGTTCCCCGAGCCACTTCGTTATCACTTTTGCCTTGTGGCAAGGTGCCCCATCATGCTGGAAAAGGCACTGTTCATCACCAAAATGTTCTTGGATGGTTGGGAGAAGTTGCTCTCTGAGGATGTTTTTGTACCATTCTTTATTCATGGCTGTGTCCTTAGGCAAAATTGTGAGTGAGCCCACTCCCTTGGCAACCCCACACATGAGTGGTCTCAGGATGCTTTACTGTTGGCATGACACAGGACTGATGGTAGCGCTCACCTTTTCTTCTCCGGACAAGCTTTTTTCCAGATGCCCCAAACAATTGGAAAGGGGATTCATCAGAGAAAATGACATTACCCCAGTCCTCAGCAGTCCAATCCCTGTACTTTTTGCAGAATAGCAGTCTGTCCCTGATGTTTTTCCTGGAGAGAAGTGGCTTCTTTTCTGCCCTTCTTGAGACCAGGCCATCCTCCAAAAGTCTTCGCCTTACTGTGCGTGCAGATGCACTCACACCTGCCTGCTGCCATTCCTGAGCAAGCTCTGCACTGGTGGTGCCCCGATCCCGCAGCTGAATCAACTTTAGGAGATGGTCCTGGTGCTTGCTGGACTTTCTTGGGCACCCTGAAGCCTTCTTCACAACAGTTGAACCTCTCTCCTTGAAGGTTTTGATGATCCGATAAATGGTTGATTTAGGTGCAATCTTACTAGCAGCAATATCCTTGCCTGTGAATCCCTTTTTGTGCAAAGCAATGATGGCTGCATGTGTTTCCTTGCAGGTAACCATAGTTAACAGAGGAAGAACAATGATTTCAAGCACCACCCACCTTTTAATGCTTCCAGTCTGTTATTCTAACTCAATCAGCATGACAGACTGATCTCCAGCCTTGTCCTTCATTAACACTCTCACCTGTGTTAACCAGAGAATCACTGACATGATGTCAGCTGGTCCTTTTGTAGAAGGGCTGAAATGCAGTGGACATGTTTTTTTGGATTAAGTTCATTTTCATGGCAAAGAGGGACTTTGAAATTAACTGTAATTCATCTGATCACTCTTCATAACATTCTGGAGTATATGCAAATTGCCATCATAAAAACTGAGGCAGCAGACTTTGTAAAAATTAATATTTGTGTCATTCTCAAAACTTTTGGCCACGGCTGTATTTAGGAGGTAAATTATTATCGTTATCAGGTAAAGTTTAATATTTACTAAAGACATTATTACAGAATTTCTGAAATTTAATACACATAAGTTGAAATATAGTATGAAATCATGGCGACGATGGTGACGTCACAGAGACGGTACAGGTTTTTTCATTAGGACTGCTGAAGATTTGGATTTTGGAAGGGAAATGTATTTATGGAACTGTAAATGTTTACATATAAAGAGACTCCACTGCTTTTTCTTTTGTTAGGATTGATTTTATTACATTTATACTTTATATATACATTTTCCTGTTAGCGTAGAAAGAATGGGAGCTAACTGGCTAAATTAGCGATCTGGCTGGGTTTAAGTGTGGAGGAGATGAACATGATCTTGATTTAAACTTCTCTCTCTGTCACCTCTCTGTTATTTCCACAAATAACGCGCGCACACATTTTATTTCATCGACTGATACTTTTATCAACGGAGTCTAAAAATAAAATGATTGTTTTAAATCAAAAGAACAAGGAGGACTGAGTGCAATTGAATTAGGAAATAAATGAAAGACAGCAAAGTGACACAAGCCATGAACAGAAACGCAGACTGGATAGGAGACGTAAATACATGGTGTAAGAAAAGAGGAAGCGCGAGACAGAAGATTCCTGTTTATAAACTCGTGTATGGTGACGTCACCTTTAAATACAAAAACTTACACATAGACTGGTTAAACCTGCCAAATAAAAAAATAAAGAGTATGTCGGGATTTTCCAGCACAAACACCTCACACCAGCTGAGAGTGTAGAGTTTATAAAAACATACAAACAGAAGATCTATCAGAGAATATGAGAGATGTAATGTGGTTAGTTAGTGTAGGGAGATTAGCAGTATGATGGGTAGTGAAATGGAGCTGTTTTACAGATTACACATTTACACAGATAAAGGCAATATATACATTATTACATTAAAACAATAATGATCATAAAGGGGAAACATGGCTCTAATATTTCTTCCCCCCTCTTGGCTAACGACTACAAATACAGACTTATAAACACCGCCATAAAATGCCCTATAACAGAATACTGATTCTGGGAAACTGCAGTTCCCGAGTTCGGCCACACGAGGGCAGTCAAGCTCCATCCAGCACAACACACAACTCCGACTAAAACAGCCGGTAGGTCTTGTGTGTTTTATACAGACGGAGCTGATCAGGGCAGTGACTGCAGACAGGTAATAAACACACACCTGCCCACACACACACTGGGCCTTATTGTTATCTGTCATTGTTAGATACTGTTATATACTTTGGGTTGTGTTGGACTATTAAAACAGGGCCATGGACATTTCTTTTCCCAGCATTCCATATGGATTTTATTTGTTGTTGTTGTTTGTTTGTTTGTTTGTTTGTTTGTTTTCCCATCTACAGTATATAGAATGTCTTGTTTTAAATGAAACTCATGATCATATGCTTTACAGGGTTGGCCATAAGTTGAAGTTCTACTTATTTAAGTAAGCCAAGCTACGGTGTATAGTTGTTCCAGTTATTTCTAATCCTGACTTTTTCTTTATTTTCTCTTAATGTTAGGGACATCTGCAATATAAACTAAAGAACGTCCATGTTTTGTTCGTGAAAGAAAAAAGGGTGGAGTTTTATTTATTACAAGAAACACAGAGTTCGAGGTCTGATCACAAATTTTGGAAATTTCAGGGGGAAATTGTTCACACTGAGAGTAATAATGACGGAAGGCGGCAAATACTCCCAGATAGCAAATGACATGCTATCCCACATACCGTATGGAATGATGGCAATGACTCAACCTGAGTGTGGCTGGCTTCTGGGCCAGATGTGGGCCCAGACAAAACAAGCCTAAAACCGGCTTGTTGTGTGAGGGCCAGATATGGCACATATGACCTTTGCCATTGCCAGAACTGAGCCATATGTACCATAGTTGGCCCAGATGAGGCCCAGAAATGTATGCTATCTGGGCTCAGTCTAGAGGACTCACATAAGCAAGATATTGTAGCTAATGTTTATGGTACAGATTGCAAATCTACAAATTTGTTATTATTTGATGAATTAGAAAAAATGATTGCAGACTTATTGACTAAACATAGAAAGCTGGGTTCATTTGACCCACTTTGGGTTGGCAACTGTTCCTCACCTGTAACCCAACAGCGCTGGGTTGGGAGTGCGGACGTGAAACAAGTCCCAACGGTTACTCTTGAATGTCCATATAGTATCACTCCGCCTGTGTTCCAATGGCTCATGATGACAGGTGTGTGTGTGTAAAATTAAAAATGGCGAATGAAAGCGGAATAGAGAGAGAAGTGTGAAATTGTCTGCAGCATGGAGCATTTTAAAGCTGGCGGGGTTTGGGTGGAGTGATTCTAAATCACACAAAGACGGAAGATGGGGTGACCTGTGCGCGGGAACTAACAGCTGAAGTGGGGCTTAATAGTAGCGATTTTAAAATGCTTTAAACGTAATCATGTCGATTCCCTCACATACTTTATTCAGATGGATAATCTTTCAGTCTGTGCACTTCATCAAGTCTGATGCCTTGGGCTTTAGTTGGACTAATTTCTCTTGCGGAGGAAACAAATTTCACTCCGCGACTGAATGACGTGCTGCGGCTTCTATGTTCACCGTTGGAGTCTGGATGCTAAAACGTAAGTGATTTTAAAATTGTATTTGTATCCATTAACTTTGCGTATTCCATTATTAATTATATACTATATTGGCTATTTTTCAACCTAAAATGTGACAGGGTGAAGTTTATCTTTCTAGCTTGATCATTTTCTGTCAGAAAGTGACTTCAGAAAGTTTCCCACCCCGTTTTTAGCTAATTATAGCACTGTTTAGCTGTAAATTTAACAGAAAACAGTTAAATATAGCTACCTCTGCTATGTAGTGTTTTGTCTGAAAGTTGCTTGATAGTTTTTTGTGTGAATTTCCCGCTCTGCTTCTATTTTTAACTGCGTTAAGGTTTACATTTAATTGTAAACATTATTGATTGTAACGTCTGAACGTATCAAACTGATTTCTGAATCAGCCTGGACTTAGCAAAGAAGTTTCTCTGTTTCCTTGAGCTGTGAATCCTTATCAGTAACCCCTGACCAGATGCCATCGGAATGCTACAGGGGACACAACCCCCCTCTTCAGACACACACACACACACACACACACACACACACACACACACACACGCACACACACAAAGCTTACCTGCACGCGCACACGTGCGCACACACAATGGAGGAATCTCTTTTGAATGTAACATGTAATTATATGTAATTATTCGATGTCCAAATAGTGTGATGTTTCCTTATTTGCATATATTGTGTGTTTATGTAACCTAACTATAATGATTTTAGATAGTTGTATTTAGGATATCATTTTAAATGTCTGTAACCATGTTTCACCTTTTAATATTTTCATAAGTCCATCGAATTTGGTATGTAGTTAATCATCTTGCGAAACCCTGATTGACTATGCATATCATATTGCAATGGGATACATTATTTCATGCTTTTTCTTAATTTCACACGTAATACAGTTTAAACCGGCTCCTCCCTGGACATGCAAATTCAGGTCTGAGACCAGACAAAGAGAGTTCATCCCGCCAACAAATCCAACTTCCTGATTGGCCAATAGCCCAAAGAGGCGTGTGCATTGGTGTTGTCTTTAAAACAACACCATGCTTTGAAACTTTCGCTTCTTCAACCTCACTTTGACTGCTAGCAACTTCTACTCTCTACACTCTTTCCGGGTTTCTCTCCCCCGGGGCCACGTGCCCCGGGAAGGGGAAGCCACACTCTCTCTCTCTCTCCGGACAAGATGCAACCGCCTCACGGCCCACGCCTTTTCAAACGGCACGACGAACCAGCGAACTCGACACGACCTCGTGCGAACTTTCAAACCGACAACACCCAAGCCATGCAAGTATAGTTAATGGATCTATACATGCGTTAAGATTGTACCCCTGTTTACAGGAGATTTAAGTTCATTGCTGGTTTTGAAAAAGGCTAATTAATTGTTGTTTTTGTCTGCTACCCTTTTCCTTTCATTACTTTCTCTCTAATCTCTCTCTCTTCTTGTATATAGATCACATGTATTGTATATGTATTGCTTGCTTAGAGTTAGGTGTGTGTATCAATAGTTACCTTTAGTTATTAAAATCTATTATCACCATGCTTGATTGTCTCTGTTTTGGTCACGTGATGAGTCACTTCTACTCTGCAAGACCCATTCTATTTTTAATAACTCCCTCTTTAGAGTTCATAATTCTAAACTAGACTTCAGCTAATCCTAAAAGCTGATCTAGACCACATACATAGTCTTAATTAATTATAATCCATTGTAGTTAATTATCTATATGTATATGTGCACATACATGAATTCCCTTTCATGGCTGATGTATATTTATAACTGGTCACAACACGCGTTGATTAGATATATAGATATATTTCACACCATTCGAGATAATTCCTTACATAAATTGGAGAATACATTTAAACGTGTTAAACATCTTTTAATTCGTTACATGAATTGTAATTGGTGGAGAATATTTTTAAACGTTGCAGATTCATCCGATTTACTACACATTCTGGTAGATAGTGCGGGCACGCTTTAAAACTCGTCTCCTTTAAAAAGGTGCTTCGAATCCAAGCGTGCGTTTCTGTTTCATTTTTCATGTTTAAAGTTGATTCATTACATTATTCTGGTGGAAAAGAATGCAAGAAATGATGATTCGTAACAGCATTATAAAGTTTTCAGCTCTACTTATGAAAAAGGAGGTTTTAATACAGATCATAGCCAAGATCTAACTCTAATCAAAGCCTACATCTAACTAAACATTCAAAATAATAAACTCCTAAGTCTCAAGAATGTTTGGGCAAGTCAATGAAAAATAATTTCTTTCATTAACACGACATCAGGTGAAAAAACAGCACATACATCACTTAAACTAAGCCAGAAAACTGCCATTAGCTTTCTGTTTCTAGCAGCAAGGACTGGGAACCCATGAGATTCTAATAGAAGCAAAACGACAGTCAGTGATGTAAGCCCAGTCCTGACAGTTCCAAGACAGCTTTAACAGTGAGTGAATGGGGGAAACAGTGGCTACTTCAAGAAGTGTTACGACACGTGGTGTGTAGTAGGATGAGGGCGTCAGGATGCATGCACAGGGGAAACGTCACTTTATTAGTAACAGGAAGTTCAAAAGTAAAGGAACACAAAAAACACCATCAAACATAAATCTATGAACTAAAGGGTAACCATAATCCAAAATAATAATGTACTTAGCCGAAGAAGCATCCAAAAAGGTAGTAATCCAAAGTAAACACAATAATGCACAAAAGGCAGTTATCCAAAACCACAGGGATAAATACGCTAGGCTGGGAGGTGGTCTGGGAACCACGAATTACGAGCTACGGGATAAACGCGCACGGCTAGGAGGTGGTCTGGAAACCACGCACAAAGAGCTAAGGGATAAACACGCAAGGCTAGGAGGTGGTCTGGAAACTACGGACAAAGAGCTAAGGGATAAACGCGCAAGGCTAGGAGGTGGTCTGGAAACTACGGACGAAGAGCTACGGAAATATCCAGGTTACGTTTAAAATAAATCTAAACTAAACTAATACTCCGTGCCGAAGCACACACGGAGCGGGGCATTTAAACACACAGAAATCACATCCACAATCAATGACACCTGAAACTCAAAATACACAGAATGAATGAGCCGAACATGAACCAATAAAAATTAAGGAGGCGGAGACATGACACAGACCAAAACATGAGCACATGGGGAAACACAGGAGGCGGAGACATGACGTGAACGAAAACATACGCACATGGCAGAGGTAAACAAAACGAGAGTCTTTATGAATGACAGCCCAGAGGGTTTTTATGAATAGCGCTGGAAGGCGCTCAGAGGAATGCGGAAGTATGCTACGCTACTCTTTGGAACCTAACAAGAAGTGATTGTGAAAACTAGGTTTATTTATTTATTTATGTGATTATTTATTTTGTGGGGAATCAGAAGAATCTAAAACATTTAAATTATATTCTCCACCAATTTACGTAACTAATTAGCTCAAATGGCGTGAAATATATCTATATATCTAATCAACGTTATGACCAGTATAACGTTATGACCAGAATCATAATGTTATGACCAGTTATAAATATACATCAGCCATGAAGGGGAATTAGCATGTATATATACATATAGATAACGGATTATGATTAATTATGACTATATGTTTGATCTAGATCAGCTTGTAGAATTATTTGTAGTCTAGGTTAGAGTTATAAACTCTAAGGAGGGAGTTTATCCTTCTGGCCAAAAACGGTTCTCCATTTTGTTATTAAAATAGAGCATGTAGCCAAGTCGCAGCGTATAAGGGACTTTATGTGACCACAACAGAGACAATCAAGCGTGGTGATAATAGATTTTAATAACTAAGTGTAACTATGGATACACACAACTAACTCTAAGTAAACAATACATATGTACATCTATATACAAGAAAAGAGAAAGTATAGAAAGAAAGTAATGAAATGAAGAGGGTAGCAGACAAAAACACAAACGATTAGCCTTTCTCAAAACCAACAACAAATCAGAATCTTCTGTAAACAGGGGTACAACTTTTAACGCATATATAGATCAATTAAACTATACTTGAATGGCTTAGGTGTTGTCACTTTCAACGTTTTGTGCGCGGTCCAGTAGGAGTTCGCGTTGAGTTTGGTGGTTCGTTGTTTGAAAAGGCGTGGGCCATCAGGCGGTTGCATCTTTGTCCGGGAGAGAGAGTAGCTGTAGCCGGCCTCGTGCCCTGCCGGATGGCAGAGCACGAAGCCGGAAACGGAAAAAGCAGGAAGAGACTGCAAGAGAAGGGCTGAAGTAGAAAAGAGATTCAATGCGTGTTGTTATTTTTAAAGACAACACCAATGCACACGCCTCTCTGGGCTATTAACCAATCAGGAAATTGGATTTACTGGTGGGATGAACTCTCTTTGTCTGGTCTCAGACCTGAATTTGCATGTCCTGGGAGGAGCCGGTTTAAACCGTATTACATATGAATTAGGAAAAAGCAAGAAATGAATGTATCCCATCACAATATGACATGCATAATCAATCAGAGCATCAAGAGAGATTAACTAGATATCAAATTCGATGGAATTATAAAAATATTAAAGGTGAAACATGGTTACAGACATTTAAAATCATATTCTAAATTAAACTATCCAAAATCATCCTAGTTTGGATACATAGGCACACAATACATGCAAACACGAATACATCAACCTATTTGGGCATCGAATAATTACATATAATTACACGTTACATTCAAGAGAGATTTTTCCATTTGTGTGGAAGGTAAGCTTGTGTGTGTGTGTGTGTATGTGTGCGTGTGTGCATGTGTGCGTGCGTATTGGCATTCCGGGCATCCCAACTGGGGTGTCTGGAGAGTCTCAGAGACCTTTGAAATCCCCTGGGGGGGGACAGGATTGAGCCAGAATGGTCATTAAATGGTGGGGATTTAAGGGCTCAAACAAAGACAGAGACTTCTTTGCTAAATCCAGGTTGATTCAGAAAACAGTTTGATACCGTCTGAAGTTACAATTTATTATTATTATTATTATTATTATTATTGCTCCTGTAGAAGAAACAAGAAAAGTTACATATGGTACTGAAAAAAAAAAAGAAAAAAGAAAAAAGAAATGGAACTGATGTACATTATAAAGTTTTCAGCTCTACTTATGAAAAACGAGGGGACATAACAGGTTTTAATACAGATAATAGACCATATCTAACTCTAATCAAAGTCTACATCTAACTAAACATTCAAAATAGTAAAGTCCTATGTCTCGAGAACGTTTGGGCAAGTCAATGAAAACTAATTGCTTTCATTAACACGTCATCAGGTGAAAAAACAGCACATACATCACTTAAACTAAGCCAGAAAACTGCCATTAGCTTTCTGTTTCTAGCAGCAAGGACTGGGAACAGAGCAGATTCTAACAGAAGCAAAACGACATCACAAGGGCCAGAGTCATGTGACTGACACGGGAAAGAAGTCAGTGATGTAAGCCCAGTCCTGACAGTTCCAAGACAGCTTTAACAGTGAGTGAAAGGGGGAAACAGTGGCTACTTCAAGAAGTGATAGTGTTTTCAGTGCCTGAAGCGCACCCATGTGTATGCACTTAGAGGACTAATGAGAAAACACAGAGTTACCACACATTTAATGTAAAATGGCTTTCTTCATGTTAAATTTGACTTTTTTTTCACATTTTCATACTTTATTATGACATGATGTATGTTACTGTAAAAAATCATTTTTCGAGTGATTCTAGGTAAGAGACATGTCAAACATATGGTAGTATCATATGTACCGTCTGGACATATCAAACTGATTTCTGAATCAGCCTGGATTTTGCAAAGAAGTTTCTCGGTTTCTTTGAGCTGTGAATCCTAATCAGTAACCACCCTCTGGTGTCTGACCAGATGCCATCGGAATGCTACAGGGGACACGACCCCCCCTCCTCAGACACACACACACACACACACACACATACACAAAGCTTACCTACACGCACGCGCACACACACGTGCACACACATAAAGCTTACCTACACGCGAACGCGCACACACGTTGGTATTATAAACAATCATATGTCGTGTTATTTTAGGTCAGAGACATGTCTAACATATCATATTATCATATCATGTTATAAAGAAGTGAAAAGTGTTATATTACATTTCCTATCTGAATTGAAAACATACATTTTTTGGAAAAACACGTTTCCTTTGCCCGCGATTGATTGAAATTAGCTGTATAGTGCTTTAGTTGCATGAAGCGCACGCATGTGTATGCACACAGAGGAATGATGAGTACAAATGATGTTACCACATATATGATGACAGATGACTTTCTTCATGTGAAATATGACTTTGTTTCACCTTTTCAAACTTCATTAGGACATGATGTATATTAATGTAAACAATCATATTTATTTTTATGTTATGTCAGAGACATGTCTAACATATCATAGTATCATATCACATGATGTTACCACATATATGATGACAGATGACTTTCTTCATGTGAAATATAACTTTTTTTCACCTTTTCAAACTTTATTATGACATGATGTATATTAATACAAACAATTGTATTTAGTGTTATTTTATGTCAGAGACATGTCTAACATATCATATCATGTTATAAAGAAGTGAAAAGTGTTATATTACATTTCATATCTGAAGTGAAAACATACATTTTTTAGAAAAACATGTTTCCTTTGCCTGCGATTGCTTGAAATTAGCTGTATAGCGCTTTAGTTGCATGAAGCGCACGCATGTGTATGCACTTAGAGGAATGATGAGTACACATGATGTTACCACATATATGATGACAGATGACTTTCTTCATATGAAATATGACTTTTTTCACCTTTTCAAACTTTATTATGACATGATGTATATTAATATAAAAAATCGTATTTTTTTTTATTTTATGTCAGAGTCATGTCTAACATATCATAGTATCATATCATGTTATAAAGAAGTGAAAAGTGTTATATTACATTTCCTATCTGAAATGAAAACATACATTTTTTGGAAAAACACGTTTCCTTTGCCCGCAGATGCTTGAAATTAGCTGTATAGCGCTTTAGTTGCATGAAGCGCACGCATGTGTATGCACATAGAGGAATGATGAGTACACATGATGTTCCCACATATATGATGACAGATGATTTTCTTCATGTGAAATATGTATTTTTATCTCATTTTCAAACTTTATTATGACATGATGTATGTTAATATAAACAATTGTATTTAGTGTTATTTTATGTCAGAGACATGTCTAACATATCATATTATCATATCATGTTATAAAGAAGTGAAAAGTGTTATATTACATTTCCTATCTGAATTGAAAACATACATTTTTTGGAAAAACACGTTTCCTTTGCCCGCAGACGCTTGAAATTCACTGCATAGCGCTTTAGTTGCATGAAGCGCACGCATGTGTATGCACATAGAGGAATGATGAGTACACATGATGTTACCACATATATGATGACAGATGACTTTCTTCATGTGAAATATGACTTTGTTTCACCTTTTCAAACTTCATTAGGACATGATGTATATTAATGTAAACAATCGTATTTATTTTTATGTTATGTCAGAGACATGTCTAACATATCATAGTATCATATCATGTTATAAAGAAGTGAAAAGTGTTATATTACATTTCATATCTGAAGTGAAAACATACATTTTTTAGAAAAACATGTTTCCATTGCCCGCAGATGCTTGAAATTAGCTGTATAGCGCTTTAGTTGCATGAAGCGGACTCTCGTGTATGCACATAGAGGTCTGATGAGTGCACATGATGTTACCACATATATGATGATATATGACTTTCTTCATGTGAAATTTGACTTTTTTTCACATTTTCAAACTTTATTATGACATGATGTATATTAATATAAACAATTGTATTTAGTGTTATTTTATGTCAGAGACATGGCTAACATATCATATTATCATGTCATATTATAAAGAAGTGAAAAGTGTTATATTACATTTCCTATCTGAATTGAAAACATACATTTTTTGGAAAAACACGTTTCCTTTGCCCGCAGATGCTTGAAATTAGCTGTATAGCGCTTTAGTTGCATGAAGCGCACGCATGTGTATGCACATAGAGGAATGATGAGTACACATGATGTTACCACATATATGATGACAGATGACTTTCTTCATATGAAATATGACTTTTTTTCACCTTTTCAAACTTCATTAGGACATGATGTATATTAATATAAACAATTGTATTTAGTGTTATTTTATGTCAGAGACATGTCTAACATATCATATTATCATGTCATGTTATAAAGAAGTGAAAAGTGTTATATTACATTTCCTATCTGAAATGAAAACACACATTTTTTTGGAAAAACACGTTTCCTTTGCCCGCAGACGCTTGAAATTCACTGCATAGCGCTTTAGTTGCATGAAGCGCACGCATGTGTATGCACATAGAGGAATGATGAATACACATGATGTTCCCACATATATGATGACAGATGATTTTCTTCATGTGAAATATGTCTTTTATTCTCATTTTCAAACTTTATTATGACATGATGTATATTAATATAAACAATTGTATTTAGTGTTATTTTATGTCAGAGACATGTCTAACATATCATATTATCATATCATGTTATAAAGAAGTGAAAAGTGTTATATTACATTTCATTTCTGAATTGAAAACATACATTTTTTTGGAAAAACACGTTTCCTTTGCCCGCAGATGCTTGAAATTAGCTGTATAGCGCTTTAGTTGAATGAAGCGCACGCATGTGTATGCACATAGAGGAATGCTGAGTACACATGATGTTACCATATATATGATGACAGATGACTTTGTTCATGTGAAATTTGACTTTTTGTCGCCTTTTCAAACTTTATTAAGACATGATGTATATTAATATAAACAATCGTATTTTTTTTCATTTATGTCCGCGACATGTCTAACATATCATAGTATCATATCATGTTATAAAGAAGTGAAAAGTGTTATATTACATTTCATATCTGAAGTGAAAACATACATTTTTTGGAAAAACACGTTTCCTTTGCCCGCAGATGCTTGAAATTAGCTGTATAGCGCTTTAGTTGCATGAAGCGCACTTATGTGTATGCACATAGAGGTCTGATGAGTACACATGATGTTACCACATATATGATGACATATGACTTTCTTCATGTGAAATTTGACTTTTTTTCACATTTTCAAACTTTATTATGACATGATGTATATTAATATAATAAATCGTATTTTTTTTTATTTATGTCAGAGACATGTCTAAAATATCATAGTATCACATCATGTTATAAAGAAGTGAAAAGTGTTTTATTACATTTCCTATCTGAAATGAAAACATACATTTTTTGGAAAAACACGTTTCCTTTGCCCGCAGACGCTTGAAATTAGCTGTATAGCGCTTTAGTTGCATGAAGCGCACTCATGTGTATGCACATAGAGGTCTGATGAGTACACATGATGTTACCACATATATGATGACATATGACTTTCTTCATGTGAAATTTGACTTTTTTTCACATTTTCAAACTTCATTAGGACATGATGTATATTAACGTAAAGAATCGTATTTTTTTTTTATTTTATGTCAGAGTCATGTCTAACATATCATAGTATCATATCATGTTATAAAGAAGTGAAAAGTGTTATATTACATTTCCTATCTGAAATGAAAACATACATTTTTTGGAAAAACACGTTTCCTTTGCCCGCAGACGCTTGAAATTCACTGCATAGCGCTTTAGTTGCATGAAGCGCACGCATGTGTATGCACATAGAGGAATGATGAATACACATGATGTTCCCACATATATGATGACAGATGACTTTCTTCATGTGAAATATAACTTTTTTTTCACCTTTTCAAACTTCATTATGACATGATGTATTTTAATATAAACAATTGTATTTAGTGTTATTTTATGTCAGAGACATGTCTAACATATCATATTATCATGTCATGTTATAAAGAAGTGAAAAGTGTTATATTACATTTCCTATCTGAATTGAAAACATACATTTTTTGGAAAAACACGTTTCCTTTGCCCGCAGATGCTTGAAATTAGCTGTATAGCGCTTTAGTTGCATGAAGCGCACGCATGTGTATGCACATAGAGGAATGATGAGTACACATGATGTTACCACATATATGATGACATATGACTTTCTTCATGTGAAATTTGACTTTTTTTCACATTTTCAAACTTTATTATGACATGATGTATATTAATATAAACAATCGTATTTATTTTTATGTTATATCAGAGACATGTCTAACATATCATAGTATCATATCATGTTATAAAGAAGTGAAAAGTGTTATATTACATTTCCTATCTGAAATGAAAACATACATTTTTTGGAAAAACACGTTTCCTTTGCCCGCAGACGCTTGAAATTCACTGCATAGCGCTTTAGTTGCATGAAGCGCACGCATGTGTATGCACATAGAGGAATGATGAGTACACATGATGTTGCCACATATATGATGACAGATGATTTTCTTCATGTGAAATATGTCTTTTCTTCACATTTTCAAACTTTATTATGACATGATGTATGTTAATATAAACAATTGTATTTAGTGTTATTTTATGTCAGAGACATGTCTAACATATCATAGTATCATATCATGTTATAAAGAAGTGAAAAGTGTTATATTACATTTCATATCTGAAGTGAAAACATACATTTTTTAGAAAAACATGTTTCCTTTGCCTGCGATTGCTTGAAATTAGCTGTATAGCGCTTTAGTTGCATGAAGCGCACTCATGTGTATGCACATAGAGGTCTGATGAGTACACATGATGTTACCACATATATGATGACATATGACTTTCTTCATGTGAAATATAACTTTTTTTTCACCTTTTCAAACTTCATTATGACATGATGTATATTAATATAAACAATTGTATTTAGTGTTATTTTATGTCAGAGACATGTCTAACATATCATATTATCATGTCATGTTATAAAGAAGTGAAAAGTGTTATATTACATTTCCTATCTGAATTGAAAACATACATTTTTTGGAAAAACACGTTTCCTTTGCCCGCAGATGCTTGAAATTAGCTGTATAGCGCTTTAGTTGCATGAAGCGCACGCATGTGTATGCACATAGAGGTCTGATGAGTACACATGATGTTACCACATATATGATGACATATGACTTTCTTCATGTGAAATTTGACTTTTTTTCACATTTTCAAACTTCATTAGGACATGATGTATATTAATGTAAACAATCGAATTTATTTTTATGTTATGTCAGAGACATGTCTAACATATCATAGTATCATATCATGTTATAAAGAAGTGAAAAGTGTTATATTACATTTCCTATCTGAAGTGAAAACATACATTTTTTGGAAAAACACGTTTCCTTTGCCCGCAGACGCTTGAAATTCACTGCATAGCGCTTTAGTTGCATGAAGCGCACGCATGTGTATACACACAGAGGAATGATGAGTACATATGATGTTCCCACATATATGATGACAGATGACTTTCTTCATGTGAAATATAACTTTTTTTTCACCTTTTCAAACTTCATTATGACATGATGTATATTAATATAAACAATTGTATTTAGTGTTATTTTATGTCAGAGACATGTCTAACATATCATATTATCATGTCATGTTATAAAGAAGTGAAAAGTGTTATATTACATTTCCTATCTGAATTGAAAACATACATTTTTTGGAAAAACACGTTTCCTTTGCCCGCAGATGCTTGAAATTAGCTGTATAGCGCTTTAGTTGCATGAAGCGCACGCATGTGTATGCACATAGAGGAATGATGAGTACACATGATGTTACCACATATATGATGACAGATGACTTTCTTCATGTGAAATATGACTTTGTTTCACCTTTTCAAACTTCATTAGGACATGATGTATATTAATGTAAACAATCATATTTATTTTTATGTTATGTCAGAGACATGTCTAACATATCATAGTATCATATCATGTTATAAAGAAGTGAAAAGTGTTATATTACATTTCCTATCTGAAATGAAAACATACATTTTTTGGAAAAACACGTTTCCTTTGCCCGCAGACGCTTGAAATTCACTGCATAGCGCTTTAGTTGCATGAAGCGCACGCATGTGTATGCACATAGAGGAATGATGAGTACACATGATGTTGCCACATATATGATGACAGATGATTTTCTTCATGTGAAATATGTCTTTTCTTCACATTTTCAAACTTTATTATGACATGATGTATGTTAATATAAACAATTGTATTTAGTGTTATTTTATGTCAGAGACATGTCTAACATATCATAGTATCATATCATGTTATAAAGAAGTGAAAAGTGTTATATTACATTTCATATCTGAAGTGAAAACATACATTTTTTGGAAAAACACGTTTCCTTTGCCCGCAGACGCTTGAAATTCGCTGTATAGCGCTTTAGTTGCATGAAGCGCACGCATGTGTATGCACATAGAGGTCTGATGAGTACACATGATGTTACCACATATATGATGACAGATGACTTTCTTCATGTGAAATATGACTTTGTTTCACCTTTTCAAACTTCATTAGGACATGATGTATATTAATATAAACAATTGTATTTAGTGTTATTTTATGTCAGAGACATGTCTAACATATCATATTATCATGTCATGTTATAAAGAAGTGAAAAGTGTTATATTACATTTCCTATCTGAATTGAAAACATACATTTTTTGGAAAAACACGTTTCCTTTGCCCGCAGATGCTTGAAATTAGCTGTATAGCGCTTTAGTTGCATGAAGCGCACGCATGTGTATGCACATAGAGGAATGATGAGTACACATGATGTTACCACATATATGATGACAGATGACTTTCTTCATGTGAAACATGACTTTTTTTCACCTTTTCAAACTTCATTAGGACATGATGTATATTAATATAAAAAATCGTATTTTTTTTATTTATGTCAGAGACATGTCTAACATATCATAGTATCATATCATGTTATAAAGAAGTGAAAAGTGTTATATTACATTTCCTATCTGAAATGAAAACATACATTTTTTGGAAAAACACGTTTCCTTTGCCCGCAGACGCTTGAAATTCACTGCATAGCGCTTTAGTTGCATGAAGCGCACGCATGTGTATGCACATAGAGGAATGATGAGTACACATGATGTTGCCACATATATGATGACAGATGATTTTCTTCATGTGAAATATGTCTTTTCTTCACATTTTCAAACTTTATTATGACATGATGTATGTTAATATAAACAATTGTATTTAGTGTTATTTTATGTCAGAGACATGTCTAACATATCATATTATCATATCATGTTATAAAGAAGTGAAAAGTGTTATATTACATTTCCTATCTGAATTGAAAACATACATTTTTTGGAAAAACACGTTTCCTGTGCCCGTAGATGCTTGAAATTAGCTGTATAGCGCTTTAGTTGCATGAAGCGCACGCATGTGTATACACACAGAGGAATGATGAGTACATATGATGTTACCACATATATGATGACAGATGACTTTCTTCATGTGAAATATGACTTTGTTTCACCTTTTCAAACTTCATTAGGACATGATGTATATTAATGTAAACAATCGTATTTATTTTTATGTTATGTCAGAGACATGTCTAACATATCATAGTATCATATCATGTTATAAAGAAGTGAAAAGTGTTATATTACATTTCATATCTGAAGGGAAAACATACATTTTTTGGAAAAACACGTTTCCTTTGCCCGCAGACGCTTGAAATTCGCTGTATAGCGCTTTAGTTGCATGAAGCGCACGCATGTGTATGCACACAGAGGAATGATGAGTACATATGATGTTCCCACATATATGATGACAGATGACTTTCTTCATGTGAAATATAACTTTTTTTCACCTTTTCAAACTTCATTAGGACATGATGTATATTAATGTAATCAATCATATTTATTTTTATGTTATGTCAAAAACATGTCTAACATATCATAGTATCATATCATGTTATAAAGAAGTGAAAAGTGTTATATTACATTTCATATCTGATGTGAAAACATACATTTTTTAGAAAAACACGTTTCCTTTGCCCGCAGACGCTTGAAATTCGCTGTATAGCGCTTTAGTTGCATGAAGCGCACGCATGTGTATGCACATAGAGGAATGATGAGTACACATGATGTTACCACATATATGATGACAGATGACTTTCTTCATGTGAAATATGACTTTTTTTCACCTTTTCAAACTTCATTAGGACATGATGTATATTAATATAAAAAATCGTATTTTTTTTTATTTATGTCAGAGACATGTCTAACATATCATAGTATCATATCATGTTATAAAGAAGTGAAAAGTGTTATATTACATTTCCTATCTGAAATGAAAACATACATTTTTTGGAAAAACACGTTTCCTTTGCCCGCAGACGCTTGAAATTCACTGCATAGCGCTTTAGTTGCATGAAGCGCACGCATGTGTATGCACATAGAGGAATGATGAGTACACATGATGTTGCCACATATATGATGACAGATGATTTTCTTCATGTGAAATATGTCTTTTCTTCACATTTTCAAACTTTATTATGACATGATGTATGTTAATATAAACAATTGTATTTAGTGTTATTTTATGTCAGAGACATGTCTAACATATCATATTATCATATCATGTTATAAAGAAGTGAAAAGTGTTATATTACATTTCATTTCTGAATTGAAAACATACATTTTTTGGAAAAACACGTTTCCTTTGCCCGCAGATGCTTGAAATTAGCTGTATAGCGCTTTAGTTGCATGAAGCGCACTTATGTGTATGCACATAGAGGTCTGATGAGTACACATGATGTTACCACATATATGATGACATATGACTTTCTTCATGTGAAATATGACTTTGTTTCACCTTTTCAAACTTCATTAGGACATGATGTATATTAATGTAAACAATCGAATTTATTTTTATGTTATGTCAGAGACATGTCTAACATATCATAGTATCATATCATGTTATAAAGAAGTGAAAAGTGTTATATTACATTTCATATCTGAAGTGAAAACATACATTTTTTAGAAAAACATGTTTCCTTTGCTCGCAGACGCTTGAAATTCGCTGTATAGCGCTTTAGTTACATGAAGCGCACGCATGTGTATGCACATAGAGGAATGATGAGTACAGATGATGTTACCACATATATGATGACAGATGTCTTTGTTCATGTGAAATTTGACTTTTTTTCACCTTTTCAAACTTTATTATGACATGATGTATATTAATATAAACAATCGTATTTATTTTTATTTTATATCAGAGACATGTCTAACATATCATAGTAATATATCATGTTATAAAGAAGTGAAAAGTGTTACATTAAATTTCATATCTGAAGTGAAAACATACATTTTTTGGAAAAACACGATTCCTTTGCCCGCAGACGCTTGAAATTCACTGCATAGCGCTTTAGTTGCATGAAGCGCACGCATGTGTATGCACATAGAGGAATGATGAGTACACATGATGTTGCCACATATATGATGACAGATGATTTTCTTCATGTGAAAAATGTCTTTTTTTCACATTTTCAAACTTTATTATGACATGATGTATGTTAATATAAACAATTGTATTTAGTGTTATTTTATGTCAGAGACATGTCTAACATATCATATTATCATATCATGTTATAAAGAAGTGAAAAGTGTTATATTACATTTCATATCTGAATTGAAAACATACATTTTTTGGAAAAACACGTTTCCTTTGCCCGCAGACGCTTGAAATTCGCTGTATAGCGCTTTAGTTGCATGAAGCGCACGCATGTGTATGCACATAGAGGAATGATGAGTACACATGATGTTACCACATATATGATGACAGATGACTTTCTTCATGTGAAATATGACTTTGTTTCACCTTTTCAAACTTCATTAGGACATGATGTATATTAATGTAAACAATCGTATTTATTTTTATGTTATGTCAGAGACATGTCTAACATATCATAGTATCATATCATGTTATAAAGAAGTGAAAAGTGTTATATTACATTTCCTATCTGAAGTGAAAACATACATTTTTTGGAAAAACACGTTTCTTTTGCCCGCAGACGCTTGAAATTCGCTGTATAGCGCTTTAGTTGCATGAAGCGCACGCATGTGTATGCACATAGAGGAATGATGAGTACACATGATGTTACCACATATATGATGACAGATGACTTTCTTCATGTGAAATATGACTTTGTTTCACCTTTTCAAACTTCATTAGGACATGATGTATATTAATATAAAAAATCGTATTTTTTTTATTTATGTCAGAGACATGTCTAACATATCATAGTATCATATCATGTTATAAAGAAGTGAAAAGTGTTATATTACATTTCCTATCTGAATTGAAAACATACATTTTTTGGAAAAACACGTTTCCTTTGCCCGCAGACGCTTGAAATTCGCTGTATAGCGCTTTAGTTGCATGAAGCGCACGCATGTGTATGCACATAGAGGAATGATGAGTACATATGATGTTCCCACATATATGATGACAGCTGACTTTCTTCATGTGAAATATGACTTTGTTTCACCTTTTCAAACTTCATTAGGACATGATGTATATTAATGTAAATAATCGAATTTATTTTTATGTTATGTCAGAGACATGTCTAACAATCATAGTATCATATCATGTTATAAAGAAGTGAAAAGTGTTATATTACATTTCCTATCTGAAATGAAAACACACATTTTTTTGGAAAAACACGTTTCCTTTGCCCGCAGACGCTTGAAATTCACTGCATAGCGCTTTAGTTGCATGAAGCGCACGCATGTGTATGCACATAGAGGAATGATGAATACACATGATGTTCCCACATATATGATGACAGATGATTTTCTTCATGTGAAATATGTCTTTTATTCTCATTTTCAAACTTTATTATGACATGATGTATATTAATATAAACAATTGTATTTAGTGTTATTTTATGTCAGAGACATGGCTAACATATCATATTATCATGTCATATTATAAAGAAGTGAAAAGTGTTATATTACATTTCCTATCTGAATTGAAAACATACATTTTTTGGAAAAACACGTTTCCTTTGCCCGCAGATGCTTGAAATTAGCTGTATAGCGCTTTAGTTGCATGAAGCGCACGCATGTGTATGCACATAGAGGAATGATGAGTACACATGATGTTACCACATATATGATGACAGATGACTTTCTTCATGTGAAATATGACTGTTTCACCTTTTCAAACTTCATTAGGACATGATGTATATTAGTATAAACAATCGTATTTATTTTTATTTTATATCAGAGACATGTCTAACATATCATAGTATCATATCATGTTATAAAGAAGTGAAAAGTGTTATATTAAATTTCATATCTGAAGTGAAAACATACATTTTTTGGAAAAACACGTTTCCTTTGCCCGCAGACGCTTGAAATTCGCTGTATAGCGCTTTAGTTGCATGAAGCGCACTTATGTGTATGCACATAGAGGTCTGATGAGTACACATGATGTTACCACATATATGATGACAGATGACTTTCTTCATGTGAAATATAACTTTTTTCACCTTTTCAAACTTCATTATGACATGATGTATATTAATATAAACAATTGTATTTAGTGTTATTTTATGTCAGAGACATGTCTAACATATCATAGTATCATATCATGTTATAAAGAAGTGAAAAGTGTTATATTACATTTCATATCTGAATTGAAAACATACATTTTTTGGAAAAACACGTTTCCTTTGCCCGCAGACGCTTGAAATTCGCTGTATAGCGCTTTAGTTGCATGAAGCGCACGCATGTGTATGCACATAGAGGAATGATGAGTACACATGATGTTACCACATATATGATGACAGATGACTTTCTTCATGTGAAATTTGACTTTTTTTCACCTTTTCAAACTTTATTATGACATGATGTATGTTAATATAAACAATTGTATTTAGTGTTATTTTATGTCAGAGACATGTCTAACATATCATATTATCATATCATGTTATAAAGAAGTGAAAAGTGTTATATTACATTTCCTATCTGAATTGAAAACATACATTTTTTGGAAAAACACGTTTCCTGTGCCCGTAGATGCTTGAAATTAGCTGTATAGCGCTTTAGTTGCATGAAGCGCACGCATGTGTATACACACAGAGGAATGATGAGTACATATGATGTTCCCACATATATGATGACAGATGACTTTCTTCATGTGAAATATGACTTTGTTTCACCTTTTCAAACTTCATTAGGACATGATGTATATTAATGTAAACAATCATATTTATTTTTATGTTATGTCAGAGAAATGTCTAACATATCATATCATGTTATAAAGAAGTGAAAAGTGTTATATTAAATTTCATATCTGAAGTGAAAACATACATTTTTTGGAAAAACACGTTTCCTTTGCCCGCAGATGCTTGAAATTCGCTGTATAGCGCTTTAGTTGCAAGAAGCGCACTCATGTGTATGCACACAGAGGAATGATGAGTACAAATGATGTTACCACATATATGATGACAGATGACTTTCTTCATGTGAAATATGACTTTTTTTCACCTTTTCAAACTTCATTAGGACATGATGTATATTAATATAAAAAATCGTATTTTTTTTTATTTATGTCAGAGACATGTCTAACATATCATAGTATCATATCATGTTATAAAGAAGTGAAAAGTGTTATATTACATTTCCTATCTGAAATGAAAACATACATTTTTTGGAAAAACACGTTTCCTTTGCCCGCAGACGCTTGAAATTCACTGCATAGCGCTTTAGTTGCATGAAGCGCACGCATGTGTATGCACATAGAGGAATGATGAATACACATGATGTTCCCACATATATGATGACAGATGATTTTCTTCATGTGAAATATGTCTTTTATTCTCATTTTCAAACTTTATTATGACATGATGTATATTAATATAAACAATTGTATTTAGTGTAATTTTATTTCAGAGACATGTCTAACATATCATATTATCATATCATGTTATAAAGAAGTGAAAAGTGTTATATTACATTTCCTATCTGAATTGAAAACATACATTTTTTGGAAAAACACGTTTCCTTTGCCCGCAGACGCTTGAAATTCGCTGTATAGCGCTTTAGTTGCATGAAGCGCACTCATGTGTATACACATAGAGGAATGATGAGTACACATGATGTTACCACATATATGATGACAGATGACTTTCTTCATGTGAAATATGACTTTGTTTCACCTTTTCAAACTTCATTAGGACATGATGTATATTAATGTAAACAATCGTATTTATTTTTATGTTATGTCAGAGACATGTCTAACATATCATAGTATCATATCATGTTATAAAGAAGTTAAAAGTGTTATATTACATTTCATATCTGAATTGAAAACATACATTTTTTTGGATAAACACGTTTCCTTTGCCCGCAGACGCTTGAAATTCGCTGTATAGCGCTTTAGTTGCATGAAGCGCACGCATGTGTATGCACACAGAGGAATGATGAGTACATATGATGTTCCCACATATATGATGACAGATGACTTTCTTCATGTGAAATATAACTTTTTTTCACCTTTTCAAACTTCATTAGGACATGATGTATATTAATGTAATCAATCATATTTATTTTTATGTTATGTCAAAAACATGTCTAACATATCATAGTATCATATCATGTTACAAAGAAGTTAAAAGTGTTATATTACATTTCATATCTGAATTGAAAACATACATTTTTTTGGAAAAACACGTTTCCTTTGCCCGCAGACGCTTGAAATTCGCTGTATAGCGCTTTAGTTGCATGAAGCGCACGCATGTGTATGCACACAGAGGAATGATGAGTACAAATGATGTTACCACATATATGATGACAGATGACTTTCTTCATGTGAAATATGACTTTTTTTCACCTTTTCAAACTTCATTAGGACATGATGTATATTTATATAAAAAATCGTATTTTTTTTTATTTATGTCAGAGACATGTCTAACATATCATAGTATCATATCATGTTATAAAGAAGTGAAAAGTGTTATATTACATTTCCTATCTGAAATGAAAACATACATTTTTTGGAAAAACACGTTTCCTTTGCCCGCAGACGCTTGAAATTCACTGCATAGCGCTTTAGTTGCATGAAGCGCACGCATGTGTATGCACATAGAGGAATGATGAGTACACATGATGTTACCACATATATGATGACAGATGACTTTCTTCATGTGAAATATAACTTTTTTTTCACCTTTTCAAACTTCATTATGACATGATGTATATTAATATAAACAATTGTATTTAGTGTTATTTTATGTCAGAGACATGTCTAACATATCATAGTATCATATCATGTTATAAAGAAGTGAAAAGTGTTATATTACATTTCCTATCTGAAATGAAAACATACATTTTTTGGAAAATCACGTTTCCTTTGCCCGCAGATGCTTGAAATTCGCTGTATAGCGCTTTAGTTGCATGAAGCGCACTCATGTGTATACACATAGAGGAATGATGAGTACACATGATGTTACCACATATATGATGACAGATGACTTTCTTCATGTGAAATATGACTTTGTTTCACCTTTTCAAACTTCATTAGGACATGATGTATATTAATGTAAACAATCGTATTTATTTTTATGTTATGTCAGAGACATGTCTAACATATCATAGTATCATATCATGTTATAAAGAAGTGAAAAGTGTTATATTACATTTCATATCTGAAGGGAAAACATACATTTTTTGGAAAAACACGTTTCCTTTGCCCGCAGACGCTTGAAATTCGCTGTATAGCGCTTTAGTTGCATGAAGCGCACGCATGTGTATGCACACAGAGGAATGATGAGTACATATGATGTTCCCACATATATGATGACAGATGACTTTCTTCATGTGAAATATAACTTTTTTTCACCTTTTCAAACTTCATTAGGACATGATGTATATTAATATAAACAATTGTATTTAGTGTTATTTTATGTCAGAGACATGTCTAACATATCATATTATCATGTCATGTTATAAAGAAGTGAAAAGTGTTATATTACATTTCCTATCTGAAATGAAAACACACATTTTTTTGGAAAAACACGTTTCCTTTGCCCGCAGACGCTTGAAATTCACTGCATAGCGCTTTAGTTGCATGAAGCGCACGCATGTGTATGCACATAGAGGAATGATGAATACACATGATGTTCCCACATATATGATGACAGATGATTTTCTTCATGTGAAATATGTCTTTTATTCTCATTTTCAAACTTTATTATGACATGATGTATATTAATATAAACAATTGTATTTAGTGTTATTTTATGTCAGAGACATGTCTAACATATCATATTATCATATCATGTTATAAAGAAGTGAAAAGTGTTATATTACATTTCCTATCTGAATTGAAAACATACATTTTTTGGAAAAACACGTTTCCTTTGCCCGCAGATGCTTGAAATTAGCTGTATAGCGCTTTAGTTGCATGAAGCGCACGCATGTGTATGCACATAGAGGAATGATGAGTACACATGATGTTCCCACATATATGATGACAGATGACTTTCTTCATGTGAAATATAACTTTTTTTCTCATTTTCAAACTTTATTATGACATGATGTATGTTAATATAAACAATTGTATTTAGTGTTATTTTATGTCAGAGACATGTCTAACATATCATAGTATCATATCATGTTATAAAGAAGTGAAAAGTGTTATATTACATTTCCTATCTGAATTGAAAACATACATTTTTTGGAAAAACACGTTTCCTTTGCCCGCAGATGCTTGAAATTAGCTGTATAGCGCTTTAGTTGCATGAAGCGCACGCATGTGTATGCACATAGAGGAATGATGAGTACACATGATGTTACCACATATATGATGACAGATGACTTTCTTCATGTGAAATTTGACTTTTTTTCACCTTTTCAAACTTTATTATGACATGATGTATATTAATATAAACAATCGTATTTTTTTTAATTTTATGTCAGAGACATGTCTAACATATCATAGTTTCATATCATGTTATAAAGAAGTGAAAAGTGTTATATTACATTTCATATCTGAAGTGAAAACATACATTTTTTTAGAAAAACACGTTTCTTTTGCTCGCAGACGCTTGAACTTCGCTATATAGCGCTTTAGTTGGAGGAAGTGCTCGCATGTTTATGCACATAGAGGAATGATTAGTACACATGATGTTACCACATATATGATGACATATGACTTTCTTCATGTGAAATATGACTTTTTTTCACCTTTTCAAACTTCATTATAACATGATGTATATTAATATAAACAATCGTATTTTTTTTTATTTTATGTCAGAGACATGTCTAACATATCATAGTATCATATCATGTTATAAAGAAGTGAAAAGTGTTATATTACATTTCCTATCTGAAATGAAAACATACATTTTTTGGAAAAACACGTTTCCTTTGCCCGCAGATGCTTGAAATTCACTGCATAGCGCTTTAGTTGCATGAAGCGGACTCTCGTGTATGCACATAGAGGAATGATGAGTACATATGATGTTCCCACATATATGATGACAGCTGACTTTCTTCATGTGAAATTTGACTTTTTTTTCCCATTTTCAAACTTTATTATGACATGATGTATATTAATATAAACAATTGTATTTAGTGTTATTTTATGTCAGAGACATGTCTAACATATCATATTATCATGTCATGTTATAAAGAAGTGAAAAGTGTTATATTACATTTCCTATCTGAATTGAAAACATACATTTTTTGGAAAAACACGTTTCCTTTGCCCGCAGATGCTTGAAATTAGCAGTATAGCGCTTTAGTTGAATGAAGCGCACTTATGTGTTTGCACATAGAGGTCTGATGAGTACACATGATGTTACCACATATATGATGACATATGACTTTCTTCATGTGAAATTTGACTTTTTTTCACAATTTCAAACTTTATTATGACATGATGTATATTAATATAAACAATCGTATTTATTTTTATGTTATATCAGAGACTTGTCTAACATATCATAGTATCATATCATGTTATAAAGAAGTGAAAAGTGTTATATTACATTTCCTATCTGAAGTGAAAACATACATTTTTTGGAAAAACACGTTTCCTTTGCCCGCAGACGCTTGAAATTAGCTGTATAGCGCTTTAGTTGAATGAAGCGCACGCATGTGTATGCACATAGAGGTCTGATGAGTACACATGATGTCACATATATGATGACAGATGACTTTCTTCATGTGAAATATGACTTTGTTTCACCTTTTCAAACTTCATTAGGACATGATGTATATTAATGTAAATAATCGAATTTATTTTTGTTATGTCAGAGACATGTCTAACATATCATAGTATCATATCATGTTATAAAGAAGTGAAAAGTGTTATATTACATTTCATATCTGAAGTGAAAACATACATTTTTTGGAAAAACACGTTTCTTTTGCCCGCAGACGCTTGAAATTCGCTGTATAGCGCTTTAGTTGCATGAAGCGCACGCATGTGTATGCACATAGAGGAATGATGAGTACACATGATGTTACCACATATATGATGACAGATGACTTTCTTCATGTGAAATATGACTTTGTTTCACCTTTTCAAACTTCATTAGGACATGATGTATATTAATGTAAACAATCATATTTATTTTTATGTTATGTCAGAGACATGTCTAACATATCATAGTATCATATCATGTTATAAAGAAGTGAAAAGTGTTATATTACATTTCATATCTGAAGTGAAAACATACATTTTTTAGAAAAACATGTTTCCTTTGCCTGCGATTGCTTGAAATTAGCTGTATAGCGCTTTAGTTGCATGAAGCGCACTCATGTGTATGCACATAGAGGTCTGATGAGTACACATGATGTTACCACATATATTATGACATATGACTTTCTTCATGTGAAATTTGACTTTTTTTCACATTTTCAAACTTTATTATGACATGTATATTAGTATAAACAATCGTATTTATTTTTAATTTTATATCAGAGACATGTCTAACATATCATAGTATAATATCATGTTATAAAGAAGTGAAAAGTGTTACATTAAATTTCATATCTGAAGTGAAAACACACATTTTTTGGAAAAACACGTTTCCTTTGCCCGCAGACGCTTGAAATTCGCTGTATAGCGCTTTAGTTGCATGAAGCGCACGCATGTGTATGCACTTAGAGGAATGATGAGTACACATGATGTTACCACATATATGATGACAGATGACTTTCTTCATATGAAATATGACTTCTTTTCACCTTTTCAATCTTCATTAGGACATGATGTATATTAACGTAAACAATCGTATTTATTTTTATGTTATGTCAGAGACATGTCTAACATATCATAGTATCATATCATGTTATAAAGAAGTGAAAAGTGTTATATTACATTTCATATCTGAAGTGAAAACATACATTTTTTGGAAAAACACGTTTCCTTTGCCCGCAGATGCTTGAAATTAGCTGTATAGCGCTTTAGTTGCATGAAGCGCACTCATGTGTATGCACATAGAGGTCTGATGAGTACACATGATGTTACCACATATATGATGACATATGACTTTCTTCATGTGAAATTTGACTTTTTTTCACATTTTCAAACTTTATTATGACATGATGTATATTAATATAAACAATTGTATTTAGTGTTATTTTATGTCAGAGACATGTCTAACATATCATATTATCATATCATGTTATAAAGAAGTGAAAAGTGTTATATTACATTTCCTATCTGAATTGAAAACATACATTTTTTGGAAAAACACGTTTCCTTTGCCCGCAGACGCTTGAAATTCGCTGTATAGCGCTTTAGTTGCATGAAGCGCACGCATGTGTATGCACATAGAGGAATGATGAGTACACATGATGTTACCACATATATGATGACAGATGACTTTCTTCATGTGAAATATGACTTTGTTTCACCTTTTCAAACTTCATTAGGACATGATGTATATTAATGTAAACAATCGTATTTATTTTTATGTTATGTCAGAGACATGTCTAACATATCATAGTATCATATCATGTTATAAAGAAGTGAAAAGTGTTATATTACATTTCCTATCTGAAGTGAAAACATACATTTTTTGGAAAAACACGTTTCCTTTGCTCGCAGACGCTTGAAATTCGCTGTATAGCGCTTTAGTTGCATTTAGCGCACGGATGTGTATGCACATAGAGGAATGCTGAGTACACATGATGTTACCACATATATGATGACAGATGACTTTCTTCATGTGAAATATGACTTTGTTTCACCTTTTCAAACTTCATTAGGACATGATGTATATTAATGTAAACAATCGTATTTATTTTTATGTTATATCAGAGACATGTCTAACATATCATAGTATCATATCATGTTATAAAGAAGTGAAAAGTGTTATATTACATTTCCTATCTGAAGTGAAAACATACATTTTTTGGAAAAACACGTTTCTTTTGCCCGCAGACGCTTGAAATTCGCTGTATAGCGCTTTAGTTGCATGAAGCGCACGCATGTGTATGCACATAGAGGAATGATGAGTACACATGATGTTACCACATATATGATGACAGATGACTTTCTTCATGTGAAATATGACTTTGTTTCACCTTTTCAAACTTCATTAGGACATGATGTATATTAATGTAAACAATCGAATTTATTTTTATGTTATGTCAGAGACATGTCTAACATATCATAGTATCATATCATGTTATAAAGAAGTGAAAAGTGTTATATTACATTTCATATCTGAAGTGAAAACATACATTTTTTAGAAAAACATGTTTCCTTTGCTCGCAGACGCTTGAAATTCGCTGTATAGTGCTTTAGTTGCATGTAGCGCACGGATGTGTATGCACATAGAGGAATGCTGAGTACACATGATGTTACCACATATATGATGACAGATGACTTTGTTCATGTGAAATTTGACTTTTTTTCGCCTTTTCAAACTTTATTATGACATGATGTATATTAATATAAACAATCGTATTTTTTTTATTTATGTCCGCGACATGTCTAACATATCATAGTATCATATCATGTTATAAAGAAGTGAAAAGTGTTATATTACATTTCCTATCTGAAATGAAAACATACATTTTTTGGAAAAACACGTTTCCTTTGCCCGCAGACGCTTGAAATTCACTGCATAGCGCTTTAGTTGCATGAAGCGCACGCATGTGTATGCACATAGAGGAATGATGAGTACACATGATGTTACCACATATATGATGACAGATGACTTTCTTCATGTGAAATATGACTTTGTTTCACCTTTTCAAACTTTATTATGACATGATGTATATTAATACAAACAATTGTATTTAGTGTTATTTTATGTCAGAGACATGTCTAACATATCATAGTATCATATCATGTTACAAAGAAGTTAAAAGTGTTATATTACATTTCATATCTGAATTGAAAACATACATTTTTTTGGAAAAACACGTTTCCTTTGCCCGCAGACGCTTGAAATTCGCTGTATAGCGCTTTAGTTGCATGAAGCGCACGCATGTGTATGCACACAGAGGAATGATGAGTACAAATGATGTTACCACATATATGATGACAGATGACTTTCTTCATGTGAAATATGACTTTGTTTCACCTTTTCAAACTTCATTAGGACATGATGTATATTAATGTAAACAATCATATTTATTTTTATGTTATGTCAGAGACATGTCTAACATATCATAGTATCATATCATGTTATAAAGAAGTGAAAAGTGTTATATTACATTTCATATCTGAAGTGAAAACATACATTTTTTAGAAAAACATGTTTCCTTTGCTCGCAGACGCTTGAAATTCGCTGTATAGCGCTTTAGTTGCATTTAGCGCACGGATGTGTATGCACATAGAGGAATGCTGAGTACACATGATGTTACCACATATATGATGACAGATGACTTTCTTCATGTGAAATATGACTTTTTTTCACCTTTTCAAACTTCATTAGGACATGATGTATATTAATATAAAAAATCGTATTTTTTTTTATTTATGTCAGAGACATGTCTAACATATCATAGTATCATATCATGTTATAAAGAAGTGAAAAGTGTTATATTACATTTCCTATCTGAAATGAAAACATACATTTTTTGGAAAAACACGTTTCCTTTGCCCGCAGACGCTTGAAATTCACTGCATAGCGCTTTAGTTGCATGAAGCGCACGCATGTGTATGCACATAGAGGAATGATGAGTACACATGATGTTGCCACATATATGATGACAGATGATTTTCTTCATGTGAAAAATGTCTTTTTTTCACATTTTCAAACTTTATTATGACATGATGTATGTTAATATAAACAATTGTATTTAGTGTTATTTTATGTCAGAGACATGTCTAACATATCATATTATCATATCATGTTATAAAGAAGTGAAAAGTGTTATATTACATTTCATATCTGAATTGAAAACATACATTTTTTGGAAAAACACGTTTCCTTTGCCCGCAGACGCTTGAAATTCGCTGTATAGCGCTTTAGTTGCATGAAGCGCACTCATGTGTATGCACACAGAGGAATGATGAGTACAAATGATGTTACCACATATATGATGACAGATGACTTTCTTCATGTGAAATATGACTTTGTTTCACCTTTTCAAACTTCATTAGGACATGATGTATATTAATGTAAACAATCGTATTTATTTTTATGTTATATCAGAGACATGTCTAACATATCATAGTATCATATCATGTTATAAAGAAGTGAAAAGTGTTATATTACATTTCCTATCTGAAGTGAAAACATACATTTTTTGGAAAAACACGTTTCTTTTGCCCGCAGACGCTTGAAATTCGCTGTATAGCGCTTTAGTTGCATGAAGCGCACGCATGTGTATGCACATAGAGGAATGATGAGTACACATGATGTTACCACATATATGATGACAGATGACTTTCTTCATGTGAAATATGACTTTGTTTCACCTTTTCAAACTTCATTAGGACATGATGTATATTAATGTAAACAATCGTATTTATTTTTATGTTATGTCAGAGACATGTCTAAAATATCATAGTAGCACATCATGTTATAAAGAAGTGAAAAGTGTTTTATTACATTTCCTATCTGAAATGAAAACATACATTTTTTGGAAAAACACGTTTCCTTTGCCCGCAGACGCTTGAAATTCACTGCATAGCGCTTTAGTTGCATGAAGCGCACGCATGTGTATGCACATAGAGGAATGATGAGTACATATGATGTTCCCACATATATGATGACAGCTGACTTTCTTCATGTGAAATATGACTTTGTTTCACCTTTTCAAACTTCATTAGGACATGATGTATATTAATGTAAATAATCGAATTTATTTTTATGTTATGTCAGAGACATGTCTAACAATCATAGTATCATATCATGTTATAAAGAAGTGAAAAGTGTTATATTACATTTCATATCTGAAGTGAAAACATACATTTTTTAGAAAAACATGTTTCCTTTGCTCGCAGACGCTTGAAATTCGCTGTATAGTGCTTTAGTTGCATGTAGCGCACGGATGTGTATGCACATAGAGGAATGCTGAGTACACATGATGTTACCACATATATGATGACAGATGACTTTGTTCATGTGAAATTTGACTTTTTTTCACATTTTCAAACTTTATTATGACATGATGTATATTAGTATAAACAATCGTATTTATTTTTATTTTATATCAGAGACATGTCTAACATATCATAGTATAATATCATGTTATAAAGAAGTGAAAAGTGTTACATTAAATTTCATATCTGAAGTGAAAACATACATTTTTTGGAAAAACACGTTTCCTTTGCCCGCAGACGCTTGAAATTCGCTGTATAGCGCTTTCGTTGCATGAAGCACACGCATGTGTTTGCACTGAGAGGAATGATGAGTACACATGATGTTACCACATATATGATGACAGATGACTTTCTTCATATGAAATATGACTTTTTTTCACCTTTTCAAACTTCATTAGGACATGATGTATATTAATATAAACAATTGTATTTAGTGTTATTTTATGTCAGAGACATGTCTAACATATCATATTATCATGTCATGTTATAAAGAAGTGAAAAGTGTTATATTACATTTCCTATCTGAATTGAAAACATACATTTTTTGGAAAAACACGTTTCCTTTGCCCGCAGATGCTTGAAATTAGCTGTATAGCGCTTTAGTTGAATGAAGCGCACTCATGTGTATGCACACAGAGGAATGATGAGTACATATGATGTTCCCACATATATGATGACAGCTGACTTTCTTCATGTGAAATATGACTTTGTTTCACCTTTTCAAACTTCATTAGGACATGATGTATATTAATGTAAATAATCATATTTATTTTTATGTTATGTCAGAGACATGTCTAACATATCATAGTATCATATCATGTTATAAAGAAGTGAAAAGTGTTATATTACATTTCATATCTGAAGTGAAAACATACATTTTTTAGAAAAACATGTTTCCTTTGCTCGCAGACGCTTGAAATTCGCTGTATAGCGCTTTAGTTACATGAAGCGCACGCATGTGTATGCACATAGAGGAATGATGAGTACAGATGATGTTACCACATATATGATGACAGATGTCTTTGTTCATGTGAAATTTGACTTTTTTTCACCTTTTCAAACTTTATTATGACATGATGTATATTAATATAATAAATCGTATTTTTTTTTATTTATGTCAGAGACATGTCTAAAATATCATAGTATCACATCATGTTATAAAGAAGTGAAAAGTGTTTTATTACATTTCCTATCTGAAATGAAAACATACATTTTTTGGAAAAACACGTTTCCTTTGCCCGCAGACGCTTGAAATTCACTGCATAGCGCTTTAGTTGCATGAAGCGCACGCATGTGTATGCACATAGAGGAATGATGAGTACACATGATGTTGCCACATATATGATGACAGATGATTTTCTTCATGTGAAAAATGTCTTTTTTTCACATTTTCAAACTTTATTATGACATGATGTATGTTAATATAAACAATTGTATTTAGTGTTATTTTATGTCAGAGACATGTCTAACATATCATATTATCATATCATGTTATAAAGAAGTGAAAAGTGTTATATTACATTTCATATCTGAATTGAAAACATACATTTTTTGGAAAAACACGTTTCCTTTGCCCGCAGACGCTTGAAATTCGCTGTATAGCGCTTTAGTTGCATGAAGCGCACTCATGTGTATACACATAGAGGAATGATGAGTACACATGATGTTACCACATATATGATGACAGATGACTTTCTTCATGTGAAATATGACTTTGTTTCACCTTTTCAAACTTCATTAGGACATGATGTATATTAATGTAAACAATCGTATTTATTTTTATGTTATGTCAGAGACATGTCTAACATATCATAGTATCATATCATGTTATAAAGAAGTGAAAAGTGTTATATTACATTTCCTATCTGAATTGAAAACATACATTTTTTGGAAAAACACGTTTCCTTTGCCCGCAGACGCTTGAAATTCGCTGTATAGCGCTTTAGTTGCATGAAGCGCACGCATGTGTATGCACACAGAGGAATGATGAGTACAAATGATGTTACCACATATATGATGACAGATGACTTTCTTCATGTGAAATATGACTTTGTTTCACCTTTTCAAACTTCATTAGGACATGATGTATATTAATGTAAACAATCATATTTATTTTTATGTTATGTCAGAGACATGTCTAACATATCATAGTATCATATCATGTTATAAAGAAGTTAAAAGTGTTATATTACATTTCATATCTGAATTGAAAACATACATTTTTTTGGATAAACACGTTTCCTTTGTCCGCAGACGCTTGTTATTCGCTGTATAGCGCTTTAGTTGCATGAAGCGCACGCATGTGTATGCACACAGAGGAATGATGAGTACAAATGTTGTTACCACATATATGATGACAGATGACTTTCTTCATGTGAAATATGACTTTGTTTCACCTTTTCAAACTTCATTAGGACATGATGTATATTAATATAAACAATTGTATTTAGTGTTATTTTATGTCAGAGACATGTCTAACATATCATATTATCATGTCATGTTATAAAGAAGTGAAAAGTGTTACATTAAATTTCCTATCTGAAGTGAAAACATACATTTTTTGGAAAAACACGATTCCTTTGCCCGCAGACGCTTGAAATTCACTGCATAGCGCTTTAGTTGCATGAAGCGCACGCATGTGTATGCACATAGAGGAATGATGAGTACACATGATGTTACCACATATATGATGACAGATGACTTTCTTCATGTGAAATATGACTTTGTTTCACCTTTTCAAACTTCATTAGGACATGATGTATATTAATGTAAACAATCATATTTATTTTTATGTTATGTCAGAGACATGTCTAACATATCATAGTATCATATCATGTTATAAAGAAGTGAAAAGTGTTATATTACATTTCATATCTGAAGTGAAAACATACATTTTTTAGAAAAACATGTTTCCATTGCCCGCAGATGCTTGAAATTAGCTGTATAGCGCTTTAGTTGCATGAAGCGGACTCTCGTGTATGCACATAGAGGTCTGATGAGTGCACATGATGTTACCACATATATGATGATATATGACTTTCTTCATGTGAAATTTGACTTTTTTTCACATTTTCAAACTTTATTATGACATGATGTATATTAGTATAAACAATCGTATTTATTTTTATTTTATATCAGAGACATGTCTAACATATCATAGTATAATATCATGTTATAAAGAAGTGAAAAGTGTTACATTAAATTTCATATCTGAAGTGAAAACATACATTTTTTGGAAAAACACGTTTCCTTTGCCCGCAGACGCTTGAAATTCGCTGTATAGCGCTTTCGTTGCATGAAGCGCACTCATGTGTATGCACATAGAGGAATGATGAATACACATGATGTTCCCACATATATGATGACAGATGACTTTCTTCATGTGAAATATAACTTTTTTTTCACCTTTTCAAACTTCATTATGACATGATGTATTTTAATATAAACAATTGTATTTAGTGTTATTTTATGTCAGAGACATGTCTAACATATCATATTATCATGTCATGTTATAAAGAAGTGAAAAGTGTTATATTACATTTCCTATCTGAATTGAAAACATACATTTTTTGGAAAAACACGTTTCCTTTGCCCGCAGATGCTTGAAATTAGCTGTATAGCGCTTTAGTTGCATGAAGCGCACTTATGTGTATGCACATAGAGGTCTGATGAGTACACATGATGTTACCACATATATGATGACATATGACTTTCTTCATGTGAAATTTGACTTTTTTTCACAATTTCAAACTTTATTATGACATGATGTATATTAATATAAACAATCGTATTTATTTTTATGTTATATCAGAGACTTGTCTAACATATCATAGTATCATATCATGTTATAAAGAAGTGAAAAGTGTTATATTACATTTCCTATCTGAAGTGAAAACATACATTTTTTGGAAAAACACGTTTCCTTTGCTCGCAGACGCTTGAAATTCGCTGTATAGCGCTTTAGTTGCATTTAGCGCACGGATGTGTATGCATATAGAGGAATGCTGAGTACACATGATGTTACCACATATATGATGACAGATGACTTTCTTCATGTGAAATATGACTTTTTTTCACCTTTTCAAACTTCATTAGGACATGATGTATATTAATATAAAAAATCGTATTTTTTTTATTTATGTCAGAGACATGTCTAACATATCATAGTATCATATCATGTTATAAAGAAGTGAAAAGTGTTATATTACATTTCCTATCTGAAATGAAAACACACATTTTTTTGGAAAAACACGTTTCCTTTGCCCGCAGACGCTTGAAATTCACTGCATAGCGCTTTAGTTGCATGAAGCGCACGCATGTGTATGCACATAGAGGAATGATGAATACACATGATGTTCCCACATATATGATGACAGATGATTTTCTTCATGTGAAATATGTCTTTTATTCTCATTTTCAAACTTTATTATGACATGATGTATATTAATATAAACAATTGTATTTAGTGTTATTTTATGTCAGAGACATGTCTAACATATCATATTATCATATCATGTTATAAAGAAGTGAAAAGTGTTATATTACATTTCCTATCTGAATTGAAAACATACATTTTTTGGAAAAACACGTTTCCTTTGCCCGCAGATGCTTGAAATTAGCTGTATAGCGCTTTAGTTGCATGAAGCGCACGCATGTGTATGCACATAGAGGAATGATGAGTACACATGATGTTACCACATATATGATGACAGATGACTTTCTTCATGTGAAATTTGACTTTTTTTCACATTTTCAAACTTTATTATGACATGATGTATATTAATATAAACAATCGTATTTATTTTTATGTTATGTCAGAGACATGTCTAACATATCATAGTATCATATCATGTTATAAAGAAGTGAAAAGTGTTATATTACATTTCCTATCTGAAGTGAAAACATACATTTTTTGGAAAAACACGTTTCCTTTGCTCGCAGACGCTTGAAATTCGCTGTATAGCGCTTTAGTTGCATTTAGCGCACGGATGTGTATGCACATAGAGGAATGCTGAGTACACATGATGTTACCACATATATGATGACAGATGACTTTCTTCATGTGAAATATGACTTTGTTTCACCTTTTCAAACTTCATTAGGACATGATGTATATTAATGTAAACAATCGTATTTATTTTTATGTTATGTCAGAGACATGTCTAACATATCATAGTATCATATCATGTTATAAAGAAGTGAAAAGTGTTATATTACATTTCCTATCTGAAGTGAAAACATACATTTTTTGGAAAAACACGTTTCCTTTGCCCGCAGACGCTTGAAATTCGCTGTATAGCGCTTTAGTTGCATGAAGCGCACGCATGTGTATGCACATAGAGGAATGATGAGTACACATGATGTTACCACATATATGATGACAGATGACTTTCTTCATGTGAAATATGACTTTGTTTCACCTTTTCAAACTTCATTAGGACATGATGTATATTAATGTAAACAATCATATTTATTTTTATGTTATGTCAGAGACATGTCTAACATATCATAGTATCATATCATGTTATAAAGAAGTGAAAAGTGTTATATTACATTTCATATCTGAAGTGAAAACATACATTTTTTAGAAAAACATGTTTCCTTTGCTCGCAGACGCTTGAAATTCGCTGTATAGCGCTTTAGTTGCATGTAGCGCACGGATGTGTATGCACATAGAGGAATGATGAGTACACATGATGTTACCACATATATGATGACAGATGACTTTCTTCATGTGAAATATGACTTTTTTTCACCTTTTCAAACTTCATTAGGACATGATGTATATTTATATAAAAAATCGTATTTTTTTTTATTTATGTCAGAGACATGTCTAACATATCATAGTATCACATCATGTTATAAAGAAGTGAAAAGTGTTATATTACATTTCCTATCTGAAATGAAAACATACATTTTTTGGAAAAACACGTTTCCTTTGCCCGCAGACGCTTGAAATTCACTGCATAGCGCTTTAGTTGCATGAAGCGCACGCATGTGTATGCACATAGAGGAATGATGAGTACACATGATGTTGCCACATATATGATGACAGATGATTTTCTTCATGTGAAAAATGTCTTTTTTTCACATTTTCAAACTTTATTATGACATGATGTATGTTAATATAAACAATTGTATTTAGTGTTATTTTATGTCAGAGACATGTCTAACATATCATATTATCATGTCATGTTATAAAGAAGTGAAAAGTGTTATATTACATTTCATATCTGAATTGAAAACATACATTTTTTGGAAAAACACGTTTCCTGTGCCCGTAGATGCTTGAAATTAGCTGTATAGCGCTTTAGTTGCATGAAGCGCACGCATGTGTATGCACACAGAGGAATGATGAGTACAAATGATGTTACCACATATATGATGACAGATGACTTTCTTCATGTGAAATATGACTTTGTTTCACCTTTTCAAACTTCATTAGGACATGATGTATATTAATGTAAACAATCGTATTTATTTTTATGTTATGTCAGAGACATGTCTAACATATCATAGTATCATATCATGTTATAAAGAAGTGAAAAGTGTTATATTACATTTCATATCTGAAGGGAAAACATACATTTTTTGGAAAAACACGTTTCCTTTGCCCGCAGACGCTTGAAATTCGCTGTATAGCGCTTTAGTTGCATGAAGCGCACGCATGTGTATGCACATAGAGGAATGATGAGTACATATGATGTTCCCACATATATGATGACAGATGACTTTCTTCATGTGAAATATAACTTTTTTTCTCATTTTCAAACTTTATTATGACATGATGTATGTTAATATAAACAATTGTATTTAGTGTTATTTTATGTCAGAGACATGTCTAACATATCATAGTATCATATCATGTTATAAAGAAGTGAAAAGTGTTATATTACATTTCATTTCTGAATTGAAAACATACATTTTTTGGAAAAACACGTTTCCTTTGCCCGCAGACGCTTGAAATTCGCTGTATAGCGCTTTAGTTGCATGAAGCGCACGCATGTGTATGCACACAGAGGAATGATGAGTACAAATGATGTTACCACATATATGATGACAGATGACTTTCTTCATGTGAAATATGACTTTGTTTCACCTTTTCAAACTTCATTAGGACATGATGTATATTAATGTAAACAATCATATTTATTTTTATGTTATGTCAGAGAAATGTCTAACATATCATAGTATCATATCATGTTATAAAGAAGTGAAAAGTGTTATATTACATTTCATATCTGAAGTGAAAACATACATTTTTTAGAAAAACATGTTTCCTTTGCTCGCAGACGCTTGAAATTCGCTGTATAGCGCTTTAGTTGCATGTAGCGCACGGATGTGTATGCACATAGAGGAATGATGAGTACACATGATGTTACCACATATATGATGACAGATGACTTTCTTCATGTGAAATATGACTTTTTTTCACCTTTTCAAACTTCATTAGGACATGATGTATATTAATATAAAAAATCGTATTTTTTTTATTTATGTCAGAGACATGTCTAACATATCATAGTATCATATCATGTTATAAAGAAGTGAAAAGTGTTATATTACATTTCCTATCTGAAATGAAAACATACATTTTTTGGAAAAACACGTTTCCTTTGCCCGCAGACGCTTGAAATTCACTGCATAGCGCTTTAGTTGCATGAAGCGCACGCATGTGTATGCACATAGAGGAATGATGAGTACACATGATGTTGCCACATATATGATGACAGATGATTTTCTTCATGTGAAATATGTCTTTTCTTCACATTTTCAAACTTTATTATGACATGATGTATGTTAATATAAACAATTGTATTTAGTGTTATTTTATGTCAGAGACATGTCTAACATATCATATTATCATATCATGTTATAAAGAAGTGAAAAGTGTTATATTACATTTCATTTCTGAATTGAAAACATACATTTTTTGGAAAAACACGTTTCCTTTGCCCGCAGATGCTTGAAATTAGCTGTATAGCGCTTTAGTTGCATGAAGCGCACTTATGTGTATGCACATAGAGGTCTGATGAGTACACATGATGTTACCACATATATGATGACAGATGACTTTCTTCATGTGAAATATGACTTTGTTTCACCTTTTCAAACTTCATTAGGACATGATGTATATTAATGTAAACAATCGTATTTATTTTTATGTTATGTCAGAGACATGTCTAACATATCATAGTATCATATCATGTTATAAAGAAGTGAAAAGTGTTATATTACATTTCATATCTGAAGGGAAAACATACATTTTTTGGAAAAACACGTTTCCTGTGCCCGTAGATGCTTGAAATTAGCTGTATAGCGCTTTAGTTGCATGAAGCGCACGCATGTGTATACACACAGAGGAATGATGAGTACATATGATGTTCCCACATATATGATGACAGATGACTTTCTTCATGTGAAATATAACTTTTTTTTCACCTTTTCAAACTTCATTATGACATGATGTATATTAATATAAACAATTGTATTTAGTGTTATTTTATGTCAGAGACATGTCTAACATATCATATTATCATGTCATGTTATAAAGAAGTGAAAAGTGTTATATTACATTTCCTATCTGAATTGAAAACATACATTTTTTGGAAAAACACGTTTCCTTTGTCCGCAGATGCTTGAAATTCGCTGTATAGCGCTTTAGTTGCATGAAGCGCACTTATGTGTTTGCACATAGAGGTCTGATGAGTACACATGATGTTACCACATATATGATGACAGATGACTTTCTTCATGTGAAATTTGACTTTTTTTCACATTTTCAAACTTTATTATGACATGATGTATATTAATATAAACAATCGTATTTATTTTTATGTTATATCAGAGACATGTCTAACATATCATAGTATCATATCATGTTATAAAGAAGTGAAAAGTGTTATATTACATTTCCTATCTGAAGTGAAAACATACATTTTTTGGAAAAACACGTTTCTTTTGCCCGCAGACGCTTGAAATTCGCTGTATAGCGCTTTCGTTGCATGAAGCACACGCATGTGTTTGCACTTAGAGGAATGATGAGTACACATGATGTTACCACATATATGATGACAGATGACTTTCTTCATATGAAATATGACTTTTTTTCACCTTTTCAAACTTCATTAGGACATGATGTATATTAATATAAACAATTGTATTTAGTGTTATTTTATGTCAGAGACATGTCTAACATATCATATTATCATGTCATGTTATAAAGAAGTGAAAAGTGTTATATTACATTTCCTATCTGAAATGAAAACATACATTTTTTGGAAAAACACGTTTCCTTTGCCCGCAGACGCTTGAAATTCACTGCATAGCGCTTTAGTTGCATGAAGCGCACGCATGTGTATGCACATAGAGGAATGATGAGTACACATGATGTTACCACATATATGATGACATATGACTTTCTTCATGTGAAATTTGACTTTTTTTCACATTTTCAAACTTTATTATGACATGATGTATATTAATATAAACAATTGTATTTAGTGTTATTTTATGTCAGAGACATGTCTAACATATCATATTATCATATCATGTTATAAAGAAGTGAAAAGTGTTATATTACATTTCATATCTGAATTGAAAACATACATTTTTTGGAAAAACACGTTTCCTTTGCCCGCAGACGCTTGAAATTCGCTGTATAGCGCTTTAGTTGCATGAAGCGCACGCATGTGTATGCACATAGAGGAATGATGAGTACACATGATGTTACCACATATATGATGACAGATGACTTTCTTCATGTGAAATATGACTTTGTTTCACCTTTTCAAACTTCATTAGGACATGATGTATATTAATGTAAACAATCGTATTTATTTTTATGTTATGTCAGAGACATGTCTAACATATCATAGTATCATATCATGTTATAAAGAAGTGAAAAGTGTTATATTACATTTCATATCTGAAGGGAAAACATACATTTTTTGGAAAAACACGTTTCCTTTGCCCGCAGACGCTTGAAATTCGCTGTATAGCGCTTTAGTTGCATGAAGCGCACGCATGTGTATGCACACAGAGGAATGATGAGTACACATGATGTTACCACATATATGATGACAGATGACTTTCTTCATATGAAATATGACTTTTTTTCACCTTTTCAAACTTCATTAGGACATGATGTATATTAATATAAACAATTGTATTTAGTGTTATTTTATGTCAGAGACATGGCTAACATATCATATTATCATGTCATATTATAAAGAAGTGAAAAGTGTTATATTACATTTCCTATCTGAATTGAAAACATACATTTTTTGGAAAAACACGTTTCCTTTGCCCGCAGATGCTTGAAATTAGCTGTATAGCGCTTTAGTTGCATGAAGCGCACGCATGTGTATGCACATAGAGGAATGATGAGTACACATGATGTTACCACATATATGATGACAGATGACTTTCTTCATGTGAAACATGACTTTTTTTCACCTTTTCAAACTTCATTAGGACATGATGTATATTAATATAAAAAATCGTATTTTTTTTTATTTATGTCAGAGACATGTCTAACATATCATAGTATCATATCATGTTATAAAGAAGTGAAAAGTGTTATATTACATTTCCTATCTGAAATGAAAACATACATTTTTTGGAAAAACACGTTTCCTTTGCCCGCAGACGCTTGAAATTCACTGCATAGCGCTTTAGTTGCATGAAGCGCACGCATGTGTATGCACATAGAGGAATGATGAGTACACATGATGTTACCACATATATGATGACAGATGACTTTCTTCATGTGAAATATGTCTTTTCTTCACATTTTCAAACTTTATTATGACATGATGTATGTTAATATAAACAATTGTATTTAGTGTTATTTTATGTCAGAGACATGTCTAACATATCATATTATCATATCATGTTATAAAGAAGTGAAAAGTGTTATATTACATTTCATTTCTGAATTGAAAACATACATTTTTTTGGAAAAACACGTTTCCTTTGCCCGCAGATGCTTGAAATTAGCTGTATAGCGCTTTAGTTGAATGAAGCGCACGCATGTGTATGCACACAGAGGAATGATGAGTACATATGATGTTCCCACATATATGATGACAGATGACTTTCTTCATGTGAAATATGACTTTGTTTCACCTTTTCAAACTTCATTAGGACATGATGTATATTAATGTAAACAATCATATTTATTTTTATGTTATGTCAGAGACATGTCTAACATATCATAGTATCATATCATGTTATAAAGAAGTGAAAAGTGTTATATTACATTTCATATCTGAAGTGAAAACATACATTTTTTGGAAAAACACGTTTCCTTTGCCCGCAGACGCTTGAAATTCACTGTATAGCGCTTTAGTTGCATGAAGCGCACGCATGTGTATGCACATAGAGGAATGCTGAGTACACATGATGTTACCACATATATGATGACAGATGACTTTGTTCATGTGAAATTTGACTTTTTTTCGCCTTTTCAAACTTTATTATGACATGATGTATATTAATATAAACAATCGTATTTTTTTTATTTATGTCCGCGACATGTCTAACATATCATAGTATCATATCATGTTATAAAGAAGTGAAAAGTGTTATATTACATTTCCTATCTGAAATGAAAACATACATTTTTTGGAAAAACACGTTTCCTTTGCCCGCAGACGCTTGAAATTCGCTGTATAGCGCTTTAGTTGCATGAAGCGCACGCATGTGTATGCACTTAGAGGAATGATGAGTACACATGATGTTACCACATATATGATGACAGATGACTTTCTTCATATGAAATATGACTTCTTTTCACCTTTTCAATCTTCATTAGGACATGATGTATATTAACGTAAACAATCGTATTTTTTTTAATTTTATGTCAGAGTCATGTCTAACATATCATATTATCATGTCATGTTATAAAGAAGTGAAAAGTGTTATATTACATTTCATATCTGAATTGAAAACATACATTTTTTGGAAAAACACGTTTCCTGTGCCCGTAGATGCTTGAAATTAGCTGTATAGCGCTTTAGTTGCATGAAGCGCACGCATGTGTATACACACAGAGGAATGATGAGTACATATGATGTTCCCACATATATGATGACAGATGACTTTCTTCATGTGAAATATAACTTTTTTTTCACCTTTTCAAACTTCATTATGACATGATGTATATTAATATAAACAATTGTATTTAGTGTTATTTTATGTCAGAGACATGTCTAACATATCATAGTATCATATCATGTTATAAAGAAGTGAAAAGTGTTATATTACATTTCCTATCTGAAATGAAAACATACATTTTTTGGAAAAACACGTTTCCTTTGCCCGCAGATGCTTGAAATTAGCTGTATAGCGCTTTAGTTGAATGAAGCGCACGCATGTGTATGCACACAGAGGAATGATGAGTACATATGATGTTCCCACATATATGATGACAGCTGACTTTCTTCATGTGAAATTTGACTTTTTTTTCACATTTTCAAACTTTATTATGACATGATGTATATTAATATAAACAATCGTATTTATTTTCATGTTATATCAGAGACATGTCTAACATATCATAGTATCATATCATGTTATAAAGAAGTGAAAAGTGTTATATTACATTTCCTATCTGAATTGAAAACATACATTTTTTGGAAAAACACGTTTCCTTTGCCCGCAGATGCTTGAAATTAGCTGTATAGCGCTTTAGTTGCATGAAGCGCACTTATGTGTATGCACATAGAGGTCTGATGAGTACACATGATGTTACCACATATATGATGACATATGACTTTCTTCATGTGAAATTTGACTTTTTTTCACATTTTCAAACTTTATTATGACATGATGTATATTAATATAAACAATCGTATTTATTTTTATGTTATATCAGAGACATGTCTAACATATCATAGTATCATATCATGTTATAAAGAAGTGAAAAGTGTTATATTACATTTCCTATCTGAAGTGAAAACATACATTTTTTGGAAAAACACGTTTCTTTTGCCCGCAGACGCTTGAAATTCGCTGTATAGCGCTTTAGTTGCATGAAGCGCACGCATGTGTATGCACATAGAGGAATGATGAGTACACATGATGTTACCACATATATGATGACAGATGACTTTCTTCATGTGAAATATGACTTTGTTTCACCTTTTCAAACTTCATTAGGACATGATGTATATTAATGTAAACAATCGAATTTATTTTTATGTTATGTCAGAGACATGTCTAACATATCATAGTATCATATCATGTTATAAAGAAGTGAAAAGTGTTATATTACATTTCCTATCTGAAGTGAAAACATACATTTTTTGGAAAAACACGTTTCCTTTGCCCGCAGATGCTTGAAATTAGCTGTATAGCGCTTTAGTTGCAAGAAGCGCACTCATGTGTATGCACATAGAGGTCTGATGAGTACACATGATGTTACCACATATATGATGACAGATGACTTTCTTCATGTGAAATATGACTTTTTTTCACCTTTTCAAACTTCATTAGGACATGATGTATATTAATATAATAAATCGTATTTTTTTTTATTTATGTCAGAGACATGTCTAACATATCATAGTATCACATCATGTTATAAAGAAGTGAAAAGTGTTATATTACATTTCCTATCTGAAATGAAAACATACATTTTTTGGAAAAACACGTTTCCTTTGCCCGCAGACGCTTGAAATTCACTGCATAGCGCTTTAGTTGCATGAAGCGCACGCATGTGTATGCACATAGAGGAATGATGAGTACACATGATGTTGCCACATATATGATGACAGATGATTTTCTTCATGTGAAATATGTCTTTTTTTCACATTTTCAAACTTTATTATGACATGATGTATGTTAATATAAACAATTGTATTTAGTGTTATTTTATGTCAGAGACATGTCTAACATATCATATTATCATATCATGTTATAAAGAAGTGAAAAGTGTTATATTACATTTCATATCTGAATTGAAAACATACATTTTTTGGAAAAACACGTTTCCTTTGCCCGCAGACGCTTGAAATTCGCTGTATAGCGCTTTAGTTGCATGAAGCGCACTCATGTGTATACACATAGAGGAATGATGAGTACACATGATGTTACCACATATATGATGACAGATGACTTTCTTCATGTGAAATATGACTTTGTTTCACCTTTTCAAACTTCATTAGGACATGATGTATATTAATGTAAACAATCGTATTTATTTTTATGTTATGTCAGAGACATGTCTAACATATCATAGTATCATATCATGTTATAAAGAAGTGAAAAGTGTTATATTACATTTCATATCTGAAGGGAAAACATACATTTTTTGGAAAAACACGTTTCCTTTGCCCGCAGACGCTTGAAATTCGCTGTATAGCGCTTTAGTTGCATGAAGCGCACGCATGTGTATGCACACAGAGGAATGATGAGTACACATGATGTTACCACATATATGATGACAGATGACTTTCTTCATATGAAATATGACTTTTTTTCACCTTTTCAAACTTCATTAGGACATGATGTATATTAACGTAAACAATCGTATTTTTTTTTATTTTATGTCAGAGTCATGTCTAACATATCATAGTATCATATCATGTTATAAAGAAGTGAAAAGTGTTATATTACATTTCATATCTGAAATGAAAACATACATTTTTTGGAAAAACACGTTTCCTTTGCCCGCAGACGCTTGAAATTCGCTGTATAGCGCTTTAGTTGCATGAAGCGCACGCATGTGTATGCACACAGAGGAATGATGAGTACATATGATGTTCCCACATATATGATGACAGATGACTTTCTTCATGTGAAATATAACTTTTTTTCACCTTTTCAAACTTCATTATGACATGATGTATATTAATATAAACAATTGTATTTAGTGCAATTTTATTTCAGAGACATGTCTAACATATCATATTATCATATCATGTTATAAAGAAGTGAAAAGTGTTATATTACATTTCCTATCTGAATTGAAAACATACATTTTTTGGAAAAACACGTTTCCTGTGCCCGTAGATGCTTGAAATTAGCTGTATAGCGCTTTAGTTGAATGAAGCGCACGGATGTGTATGCACATAGAGGAATGCTGAGTACACATGATGTTACCACATATATGATGACAGATGACTTTGTTCATGTGAAATTTGACTTTTTTTCGCCTTTTCAAACTTTATTATGACATGATGTATATTAATATAAACAATCGTATTTTTTTTATTTATGTCCGCGACATGTCTAACATATCATAGTATCATATCATGTTATAAAGAAGTGAAAAGTGTTATATTACATTTCATATCTGAAGTGAAAACATACATTTTTTAGAAAAACATGTTTCCATTGCCCGCAGACGCTTGAAATTCACTGCATAGCGCTTTAGTTGCATGAAGCGCACGCATGTGTATGCACATAGAGGAATGATGAGTACACATGATGTTGCCACATATATGATGACAGATGACTTTCTTCATGTGAAATATGACTTTGTTTCACCTTTTCAAACTTTATTATGACATGATGTATATTAATATAAACAATTGTATTTAGTGTTATTTTATGTCAGAGTCATGTCTAACATATCATAGTATCATATCATGTTATAAAGAAGTGAAAAGTGTTATATTACATTTCCTATCTGAATTGAAAACATACATTTTTTGGAAAAACACGTTTCCTTTGCCCGCAGATGCTTGAAATTAGCTGTATAGCGCTTTAGTTGCATGAAGCGCACGCATGTGTATGCACATAGAGGAATGATGAGTACACATGATGTTACCACATATATGATGACAGATGACTTTCTTCATGTGAAATATGACTTTGTTTCACCTTTTCAAACTTCATTAGGACATGATGTATATTAATGTAAACAATCGTATTTATTTTTATGTTATGTCAGAGACATGTCTAACATATCATAGTATCATATCATGTTATAAAGAAGTGAAAAGTGTTATATTACATTTCATATCTGAAGTGAAAACATACATTTTTTAGAAAAACACGTTTCCTTTGCCCGCAGACGCTTGAAATTCGCTGTATAGCGCTTTAGTTGCATGAAGCGCACGCATGTGTATGCACATAGAGGAATGATGAGTACACATGATGTTACCACATATATGATGACAGATGACTTTCTTCATGTGAAATATGACTTTTTTTCACCTTTTCAAACTTTATTATGACATGATGTATATTAATATAAACAATCGTATTTATTTTTATTTTATGTCAGAGACATGTCTAACATATCATAGTATCATATCATGTTATAAAGAAGTGAAAAGTGTTATATTACATTTCATATCTGAAGTGAAAACATACATTTTTTGGAAAAACACGTTTCCTTTGCCCGCAGATGCTTGAAATTAGCTGTATAGCGCTTTAGTTGCATGAAGCGCACGCATGTGTATGCACATAGAGGAATGATGAGTACACATGATGTTACCACATATATGATGACAGATGACTTTCTTCATGTGAAATATGACTTTTTTTCACCTTTTCAAACTTCATTAGGACATGATGTATATTAATATAAAAAATCGTATTTTTTTTTATTTATGTCAGAGACATGTCTAACATATCATAGTATCATATCATGTTATAAAGAAGTGAAAAGTGTTATATTACATTTCATATCTGAATTGAAAACATACATTTTTTGGAAAAACACGTTTCCTTTGCCCGCAGACGCTTGAAATTCACTGCATAGCGCTTTAGTTGCATGAAGCGCACGCATGTGTATGCACATAGAGGAATGATGAGTACACATGATGTTGCCACATATATGATGACAGATGATTTTCTTCATGTGAAATATGTCTTTTCTTCACATTTTCAAACTTTATTATGACATGATGTATGTTAATATAAACAATTGTATTTAGTGTTATTTTATGTCAGAGACATGTCTAACATATCATATTATCATATCATGTTATAAAGAAGTGAAAAGTGTTATATTACATTTCATTTCTGAATTGAAAACATACATTTTTTTGGAAAAACACGTTTCCTTTGCCCGCAGATGCTTGAAATTAGCTGTATAGCGCTTTAGTTGAATGAAGCGCACGCATGTGTATGCACACAGAGGAATGATGAGTACATATGATGTTCCCACATATATGATGACAGCTGACTTTCTTCATGTGAAATATGACTTTGTTTCACCTTTTCAAACTTCATTAGGACATGATGTATATTAATGTAAATAATCGAATTTATTTTTATGTTATGTCAGAGACATGTCTAACAATCATAGTATCATATCATGTTATAAAGAAGTGAAAAGTGTTATATTACATTTCATATCTGAAGTGAAAACATACATTTTTTAGAAAAACATGTTTCCTTTGCTCGCAGACGCTTGAAATTCGCTGTATAGCGCTTTAGTTACATGAAGCGCACGCATGTGTATGCACATAGAGGAATGATGAGTACAGATGATGTTACCACATATATGATGACAGATGTCTTTGTTCATGTGAAATTTGACTTTTTTTCACCTTTTCAAACTTTATTATGACATGATGTATATTAATATAAACAATCGTATTTATTTTTATTTTATATCAGAGACATGTCTAACATATCATAGTATCATATCATGTTATAAAGAAGTGAAAAGTGTTATATTACATTTCCTATCTGAAGTGAAAACATACATTTTTTGGAAAAACACGTTTCCTTTGCCCGCAGACGCTTGAAATTCGCTGTATAGCGCTTTAGTTGCATGAAGCGCACGCATGTGTATGCACATAGAGGAATGATGAGTACACATGATGTTACCACATATATGATGACAGATGACTTTCTTCATGTGAAATATGACTTTGTTTCACCTTTTCAAACTTTATTATGACATGATGTATATTAATATAAACAATTGTATTTAGTGTTATTTTATGTCAGAGACATGTCTAACATATCATAGTATCATATCATGTTATAAAGAAGTGAAAAGTGTTATATTACATTTCATATCTGAAGTGAAAACATACATTTTTTGGAAAAACACGTTTCCTTTCTCGCAGACGCTTGAAATTAGCTGTATAGCGCTTTAGTTGCATGAAGCGCACTCATGTGTATGCACATAGAGGAATGATGAGTACACATGATGTTACCACATATATGATGACATATGACTTTCTTCATGTGAAATTTGACTTTTTTTCACATTTTCAAACTTCATTAGGACATGATGTATATTAACGTAAAGAATCGTATTTTTTTTTTATTTTATGTCAGAGTCATGTCTAACATATCATAGTATCATATCATGTTATAAAGAAGTGAAAAGTGTTATATTACATTTCCTATCTGAAATGAAAACATACATTTTTTGGAAAA
>JAMFTF010000039.1:0-122500 GCA_023630585.1 Cranoglanis bouderius
GAGTCGAAAGAGCGAACACGAAACAGCTGGAGTCGAAAGAGCGAACACGACGGGAGTCGAAAGAGCGACCACGAAACAGCGGGAGTCGAAAGAGCGCACTCAAAAAAGCTGGAGTCGAAAGAGCGAAGACGACACGGGGAGTCGAAAGAGCGAACACGAAACGGCTGGAGTCGAAAGACCGAACACGAAACAGCTGGAGTCGAAAGAGCGAACACGATACAGCTGGAGTCGAAAGAGCGACACGAAACAGGGGAGTCGAAAGAGCGAACACGAAACGGCTGGAGTCGAAACAGCTCACACGAAACGGCTGGAGTCGAAACAGCTCACAAGAAACGGCTGGAGTCGAAAGAGGGAACAAGACACAGAGGGAGTCGAAAGAGCGCACACGAAACAGCTGGAGTCGAAAGAGTGAACAAGACACAGAGGGAGTCGAACGAGCGCACACGAAACCGCTGGAGTCGAAAGAGTTAACACGAAACAGCTGGAGTCAAAAGAGTTAACACGAAACCGCTGGAGTCAAAAGAGCGAACACGACACGGAGGGAGTCGAAAGAGCGAAGACGACACAGCGGGAGTCGAAACAGCGCACACAAAACAGCTGGAGTCGAAACAGCGTACACGAAACAGCTGGAGTCGAAAGAGCGAACACGAAACAGCTGGAGTCGAAAGAGCGAACACGAAACGGCGGGAGTCGAAAGAGAGCGCACGAAACGGCTGGAGTCGAAACAGCGCAGACGACACAGCTGGAGTCGAAAGAGCGAACAAGAAAAAGCGGGAGTCGAAAGAGCGAACACGAAACAGCTGGAGTCGAAAGAGTGACCACGGCACAGCGGGAGTCGAAAGAGCGCGCACGTAACGCTGGGAGTCGAAAGAGCGAACATGAAATGGCGGGAGTCGAAAGAGTGACCACGAAACGGCTGGAGTCAAAAGAGCGAAGAAGACACAGATGGAGTCGAAAGAGCGAACACGAAACACGGAGTCGAAAGAGCGAACACGAAACGGCTGGAGTTGAAAGAGCGAACACGAAACGGCTGGAGTCGAAAGAGCGAACACGAAACGGCTGGAGTCGAAACAGCTCACAAGAAACAGCTGGAGTCAAAACAGCGCACACAAAACAGCTGGAGTCGAAACAGCTCACAAGAAACAGCTGGAGTCAAAACAACGCACACAAAACAGCTGGAGTCGAAACAGTGCACACGAAACAGCTGGAGTTGAAAGAGCGAACAAGAGACAGATGTAGTCGAAAGAGCGCACACGAAACGGCTGGAGTCGAAACAGCGAACACGACACAGAGGGAGTCGAAAGAGCGAACACGACACGGCGGGAGTCGAAAGAGCGAACACAAAACAGCTGGAGTCGAAACAGCGAAAATGATACAGCTGGAGTCGAAACAGCTCACAAGAAACAGCTGGAGGCAAAACAACGCACACAAAACAGCTGGAGTCGAAAACAGTCGAAAGAGCGAACACGAAACAGCTGGAGTCGAAAGAGCGAAGAGACACAGAGGGAGTCGAAAGAGCGAACACGAAACAGCTGGAGTCGAAAGAGCGAACACGACACGGCGGGACTCGAAAGAGCGAACACGACACGGCGGGAGTCGAAAGAGCGAAGAAGACACAGATGGAGTCGAAAGAGCGAACACGAAACGGCTGGAGTCGAAAGAGCGAACACGAAACGGCTGGAGTCGAAAGAGCGAACACGATCGAAAAAGCGAACATGAAACAGCTGGAGTCGAAAGAGCGAACACGAAACAGCTGGAGTCGAAAGAGCGCACACGAAACAGCTGGAGTCGAAACAGCGCACACGAAACAGCTGGAGTCAAAACAACGCACATGAAACAGCTGGAGTCGAAAGAGCGAACAAGACACAGAGGGAGTCGAAAGAGCGAACACAAAACAGCTGGAGCCGAAAGAGCAAAGAAGACAGCTGGAGTCGAAAGAGCGAACACAACACGGGGGGAGTCGAAAGAGCGAACACAAAACAGCTGGAGTGGAAAGAGCGAACACGACAAAGAGGGAGTAGAAAGAGCGAACACGACACTGCGGGAGTCGAAAGAGCGAACACAAAACAGCTGGAGTCGAAAGAGCGAACACGACACAAAGGGAGGCGAAAGAGTGAACACGACACAGCGGGAGTGGAAAGAGAGCGCACAAAAAAAAGCTGGAGTCGAAAGAGCGAACACGAAACAGCTGGAGTTGAAAGAGCTAACACGAAACGGCTGGAGTCGAAAGAGCGAACACGAAACGGCTGGAGTCGAAAGAGCGAACACGAAACAGCTGGAGCCAAAAGAGAGCACACGAAACAGCTGGAGTCAAAAAACACACAAGAAACAGCTGGAGTCGAAAGAGCGCACACGAAACAGCTGGAGTTGAAAGAGCGAACAAGACACAGTGGGAGTCGAAAGAGCGCACACGAAACAGCTGGAGTCGAAACAGCGCACACAAAACAGCTGGAGTCAAAACACCGTACACAAAACAGCTGGACCAAAAAGACTGCACAAGAAACAGCTGGAGTCGAAAGAGCGCACACGAAACAGCTGGAGTTAAAACAGCGCACACAAGACAGCTGGAGTTGAAACAGCTCACCAGAAACAGCTGGAGTCAAAACAACGCACATAAAACAGCTGGACTTGAAACAGTGCACACTAAACAGCTGGAAGTCGATAGAGTGCGCATGAACCAGCTAGAATCGATAGAGCGAACACAAAACAGCTGGAGTCGAAAGAGCGAACACGAAACAGCTGGAGCCGAAACAGCACACACGAAACTGCTGGAAGTTGAAAGAGCGCACACGAAACAGCTGGAGTCGAAACAGCGGACACAAAACAGCTGGAGTCGAAACAGCGAACATGATACAGCTGGAGTCGAAAGAGCGCACACGAAACAGCGGGAGTCAAAACAATGCACACGAAACAGCTGGAGTCGAAACAGAGAACACGAAACAGCTGGAGTGGAAACAGCTCACATGAAACAGCTGGAGTCGAAAGAGCGAACAAGACACAGAGGGAGTCGAAAGAGCGAACACAAAGCAGTTGGAGTCGAAAGAGCGAACAAGACACAGAGGGAGTCGAAAGAACAAAAACAAAAAAGCAGGAGTCGAAAGAGCGAACACGAAACTGCTGGAGTCGAAAGAGCGAACACGAAACGTCTGGATTCAAAAAAGCGAACACGAAACGGCTGGAGTCGACAGAGCGAAGACGAAACAGCTGGAGTCGATAGAGCAAACAAGAAACAGCTGGAGTCAAAACAGCGCACACAAAACAGCTGGAGTCGAAACAGCTCACAAGAAACAGCTGGAGTCAAAACAACGCACACAAAACAGCTGGAGAAGAAAGAGCGAAAAAGAGACAGAGGTAGTCGAAAGAGCGCACACGACACAGCTGGAGTCGAAAGAGCGAACAAGACACAGAGGGAGTCGAAAGAGCGCACACGAAACAGCTTGAGTCGAAACAGCGCACACAAAACAGCTGGAGTCGAAACAGCGAAAATGATACAGCTGGAGTCGAAACAGCTCACAAGAAACAGCTGGAGGCAAAACAACGGACACAAAACAGCTGGAGTCGAAACAGTGCACACGAAACAGCTGGAGTTGAAAGAGCGAAAAAGAGACAGAGGTAGTCGAAAGAGCGCACACGAAACAGCTGGAGTTGAAAGAGCGAACAAGACACAGAGGGAGTTGAAAGAGCGCACACGAAACAGCTGGAGTTGAAAGAGCGAACAAGACACAGAGGGAGTTGAAAGAGCGCACACGAAACAGCGGGAGTCAAAACAATGCACACGAAACAGCTGGAGTCGAAACAGAGAACACGAAACAGCTGGTGTGGAAACAGCTCACATGAAACAGCTGGAGTCGAAATAGCGAACAAGACACAGAGGGAGTCAAAAGAGCGAACACAAAACAGCTAGAGTCGAAAGAGCGAACAAGACACAGAGGGAGTCGAAAGAGCGAACACGACACGGCGGGAGTCGAAAGAGCGAACACGAAACGGCGGGAGTCGAAAGAGCGAACCCAACACGGCGGGAGTCGAAAGAGCGAAGAAGACACAGATGGAGTCGAAAGAGCGAACACAACACTTTGGGAGTCGAAAGAACAATCACAAAAAAGCAGGAGTCGAAAGAGCGAACACGAAACTGCTGGAGTTGAAAGAGCGAACACGAAACGGCTGGAGTCGAAAAAGCGAACACGAAACGGCTGGAGTCGACAGAGCGAAGAGGACACTGCAGGAGTCGAAAGAACAAATACAAAAAAGCTGGAGTCAAAACAGCGCACACAAAACAGCTGGAGTCAAAACAACGCACACAAAACAGCTGGAGTTGAACGAGCCAAAAAGAGACAGAGGTAGTCGAAAGAGCGCACACGACACAGCTGGAGACGAAAGAGCGAACAAGACACAGAGGGAGTCGAAAGAGCGCACACGAAACAGCTTGAGTCGAAACAGCGCACACAAAACAGCTGGAGTCGCAACAGCGAAAATGATACAGTTGGAGTCGAAACAGCTCACAAGAAACAGCTGGAGTCAAAACAACGCACACAGAACAGCTGGAGTTCAAAGAGCGAAAAAGAGACAGAGGTAGTCGAAAGAGCGAACACGAAACGGCTGGAGTCGAAACAGCGAACACGAAACGGCTGGAGTCAAAAGAGCGAACACGAAACGGCTGGAGTCAAAACAGCTCACAAGAAACAGCTGGAGTCAAAACAGCGCACACAAAACAGCTGGAGTCGAAACAGCTCACAAGAAACAGCTGGAGTCAAAACAACGCACACAAAATAGCTGGAGTCGAAACAGTGCACACGAAACAGCTGGAGTTGAAAGAGCGAACACGAGACGGAGGTAGTCGAAAGAGCGCACACGAACCAGCTAGAATCGAAAGAGCGCACACGAAACAGCTGGAGCCGAAAGAGCGTACACGAAACAGCTGGAGTCGAAACAGCGCACACGAAACAGCTGGAGTCGAAAGAGCGAACAAGACACAGAGGGATTTGAAAGAGTGAACACGAAACAGCTGGAGTCGAAAGAGCAAACACGAGACGGCGGGAGTCGAAAGAGCGCACACAAAACAGCTGTAGCCGAAAGAGCGCACACGAAACAGCTGGAGCCGAAACAGCACACACGAAACAGCTGGAGTCGAAAGAGAGCACACGAAACATCTGGAGTCGAAAGAGAGCACACGAAACAGCTGGAGTCGAAACAGTGCACACGAAACAGCTGGAGTTGAAAGAGCGAACAAGAGACAGAGGTAGTCGAAAGAGCGCACACGACACAGCTGGAGTGGAAAGAGCGAACACGCAACAGCTGGATTCGAAAGAGCGCACACGAAACAGAGGGAGTTGAATGAGCGAACACGACACAGCTGGAGTCGATAGAGCGAACACGAAACAGCTGGAGTCGAAAGAGAGCACACGACACAGAGGGAGTCGACAGAGCGAACACGAAACGGCTGGAGTCGAAACAGCTCACAAGAAACGGCTGGAGTCAAAACAGCGCACACAAAACAGCTGGACTCGAAACAGCTCACAAGAAACAGCTGGAGTCAAAACAACGCACACAAAACAGCTGGAGTCGAAACAGTGCACACGAAACAGCTGGAGTTGAAAGAGCGAACAAGAGACAGAGTTAGTCGAAAGAGCGCACACGACACAGCTGGAGTCGAAAGAGCGAACACGACACGGCGGGAGTCGAAAGAGCGAACACGACACGGCGGGAGTCGAAAGAGCGAACATGAAACAGCTGGAGTCGAAAGAGCGAACACGACACAGAGGGAGTCGAAAGAGCGAACACGAAACGGCTGAAGTCGATAGAGCGAACACGAAACATCTGGAGTCGAAAGAGCGAACATGATACAGCTGGAGTGGAAACAGCGCACACAAAACAGGTGGACTTGAAACAACGCACACAAAACAGCTGGATATGAAAGAGCGAACAAGAGACAGATGGAGTCGAAAGAGCGAACACGAAACGGCTGGAGTCGAAAGAGCGAAGAAGACAAAGATGGAGTCGAAAGAGCGAAGACGACATGGCGGGAGTCAAAAGAGCGAACACGACACGGCGGGAGTCGATAGAGCGAACACGAAACAGCTGGAGTCGAAAGAGCGAAGAAGACACAGATGGAGTCAAAAGAGCGAACACGACACGGCGGGAGTCGAAAGAGCGAACACGACACGGCGGGAGTCGAAAGAGCGAACACGAAACAGCTGGAGTCGAAAGAGCGAACACGACACGGCGGGAGTCGAAAGAGCGCACACAAAACAGCTGGAGTCGAAACAGCTCACAAGAAACAGCTGGAGTCAAAACAACGCACACAAAACAGCTGGAGTTGAAAGAGCGAACAAGAGACAGAGGTATTCGAAAGAGCGCACACGAAACAGCTGGAGTCGAAAGAGCGAACACGAAACAGCTGGAATCGATAGCGCGCATACGAACCAGCTAGAATCGAGAGAGCGCACACAAAACAGCTGGAGCCGAAAGAGCGCACACGAAACAGCTGGAGTCGAAAGAGAGCACACGAAACATCTGGAGTCGAAAGAGAGCACACGAAACAGCTGGAGCCGAAACAGCACACACGAAACAGCTGGAGTCGAAAGAGAGCACACGAAACATCTGGAGTCGAAAGAGAGCACACGAAACAGCTGGAGTCGAAACAGTGCACACGAAACAGCTGGAGTTGAAAGAGCGAACAAGAGACAGAGGTAGTCGAAAGAGCGCACACGACACAGCTGGATTCGAAAGAGCGAACACGAAACAGCTGGATTCGAAAGAGCGCACACGAAACAGAGGGAGTTGAAAGAGCGAACACGACACAGCTGGAGTCGATAGAGCGAAAACGAAACAGCTGGAGTCGAAAGAGAGCACAGGACACAGAGGGAGTCGAAAGAGCGAACACGAAACGGCTGGAGTCGAAACAGATCACAAGAAACAGCTGGAGTCAAATCAGCGCACACAAAACAGCTGGAGTAGAAACAGCGAACAAGACACAGAGGGAGTCGAAAGAGCGAAGAAAACACAGCTGGAGTCGAAAGAGCGAACACAACACGGGGGGAGTCGAAAGAGCGAACACAAAACAGCTGGAGTGGAAAGAGCGAACACGACAAAGAGGGAGTAGAAAGAGCGCACACGAAACAGCTGGAGTTGAAAGAGCGAACAACACACAGAGGGAGTCGAAAGAGCGCACACGAAACAGCTGTAGTTGAAAGAGCGAACAAGAGACAGAGGTAGTTGAAAGAGCGCACACGACACAGCTGGAGTTGAAAGAGCGAACAAGACAGAGAGGGAGTCGAAAGAGCGCACACGAAACAGCTGGAGACGAAAGAGAGAAGAAAACACAGATGGAGTGGAAAGAGCGAACAAGACACGGCGGGAGTCGAAAGAGCGCACACGAAACAGCTGGAGTTGAAAGAGCGAACAAGACACAGTGGGAGTCGAAAGAGCGCACACGAAACAGCTGGAGACGAAAGAGAGAAGAAAACACAGATGGAGTGGAAAGAGCGAACAAGACACGGCGGGAGTCGAAAGAGCGCACACGAAACAGCTGGAGTTGAAAGAGCGAACAAGAAACAGCTGGAGTCGAAAGAGCGCACACGAAACAGCTGGAGTTAAAACAGCGCACACAAAACAGCTGGAGTTGAAACAGCTCACCAGAAACAGCTGGAGTCAAAACAACGCACATAAAACAGCTGGACTTGAAACAGTGCACACGAAACAGCTGGAGTTGAAAGAGCGAACAAGAGACAGAGGTAGTCGAAAGAGCGCACAGAGACACAGCTGGAGTTGAAAGAGCGAACAAGACACAGAGGGAGTTGAAAGACTGCACAAGAAACAGCTGGAGTCGAAAGAGCGAACATGACACAGCTGGAGTTGAAACAACGCACACAAAACAGATGGACTTAAAACAACGCACACAAAACGGCTGGATATGAAACATCGAACAAGACACAGAGGGAGTCGATAGAGCGAACACGAAACAGCTGGAGTCGAAAGAGCGAAGGAGACACAGATGGAGTCGAAAGAGCGAACACGAAACGGCTTGAGTCGAAAGAGCGAACACGAAACGGCTTGAGTCGAAAGAGCGAACACGAAACGGCTGGAGTCGAAAGAGCGAACACGAAACGGCTGGAGTCGAAAGAGCGAACAGGAAACGGCTGGAGTCGAAACAGCGAACACGAAACGGCTGGAGTCGAAAGAGCTCACAAGAAACGGCTGGAGTCGAAAGAGCTCACAAGAAACGGCTGGAGTCAAAACAACTCACACAAAACAGCTGGAGTCAAAACAGTGCACACGAAACAGCTGGAGTCGAAAGAGGGAACAAGACATAGAGGGAGTCGAAAGAGCGCACATGAAACAGCTTGAGTCGAAACAGCGCACACAAAACAGCTGGAGTCGAAACATCGAACATGATACAGCTGGAGTCGAAACAGCGCACACAAAACAGCTGGACTTAAAACAACGCACATAAAACAGCTGGATACGAAACAGCGAACAAGACACAGAGGGAGTCGAAAGAGCGAAGAAAACACAGCTGGAGTCGAAAGAGCGAACACAACACGGGGGGAGTCGAAAGAGCGAACACAAAACAGCTGGAGTGGAAAGAGCGAACACGACAAAGAGGGAGTAGAAAGAGTGAACACGACACGGCGGGAGACGAAAGAGCGAACACAAAACAGCTGGAGTGGAAAGAGCGAACACGACAAAGAGGGAGTAGAAAGAGTGAACACGACACGGCGGGAGTCGAAAGAGCGAACACAAAACAGCTGGAGTGGAAAGAGCGAACACGACAAAGAGGGAGTAGAAAGAGCGAACACGACACGGTGGGAGTCGAAAGAGCGAACACGATACAGCTGGAGTCGAAAGAGCGCACACGAAACAGCTGGAGTCGAAACAGCGCACACAAAACAGCTGGAGTCAAAACACCGTACACAAAACAGCTGGACCAAAAAGACTGCACAAGAAACAGCTGGAGTCGAAAGAGCGAACACGAAACAGCGGGAGTCGAAAGAGCGCACACGAAACAGCTGGAGTCAAAACAGCGAACAAGACACAGAGGGAGTCAACAGAACGCACACGAAACAGCTTGAGTCGAAACAGCGCACACAAAACAGCTGGAGTCGAAACAGCGAACATGATACAGCTGGAGTCGAAACAACGCACACAAAACAGAAGGACTTAAAACAACGCACACAAAACGGCTGGATACGAAACAGCGAACAAGACACAGAGGGAGTCGAAAGAGCGAACACGAAACAGCTTGAGTCGAAACAGCGCACACAAAACAGCTGGAGTCGAAACATCGAACATGATACAGCTGGAGTCGAAACAACGCACACAAAACAGCTGGACTTAAAACAACGCACATAAAACAGCTGGATACGAAACAGCGAACAAGACACAGAGGGAGTCGAAAGAGCGAAGAAAACACAGCTGGAGTCGAAAGAGCGAACACAACACGGGGGGAGTCGAAAGAGCGAACACGAAACAGCTGGAGTCGAAAGAGCGAAGAAGACACAGATGGAGTCGAAAGAGTGAACACGACACGGCGGGCGTCGAAACAGCGAACACGAAACGGCTGGAGTCGAAACAGCGAACACGAAACGGCTGGAGTCGAAAGAGCGAACACGAAACGGCTGGAGTCGAAAGAGCGAACACGAAACGGCTGGAGTCGAAAGAGCGAACACGAAACGGCTGGAGTCGAAAGAGCGAACACGAAACGGCTGGAGTCGAAACAGCGAACACGAAACGGCTGGAGTCGAAAGAGCGAACACGAAACGGCTGGAGTCGAAAGAGCGAACACGAAACGGCTGGAGTCGAAACAGCTCACAAGAAACGGCTGGAGTCGAAAGAGGGAACAAGACACAGAGGGAGTCGAAAGAGCGCACACGAAACAGCTGGAGTCGAAACAGTGCACACGAAACAGCTGTAGTCGAAAGAGGGAACAAGACACAGAGGGAGTCGAAAGAGCGCACACGAAACAGCTTGAGTCGAAACAGCGCACACAAAACAGCTGGAGTCGAAACATCGAACATGATACAGCTGGAGTCGAAACAGCGAAAATGATACAGCTGGAGTCGAAAGAGCGCACACGAAACAGCTGGAGTCGAAAGAGCGAAGAAGACACAGATGGAGTCGAAAGAGCGCACAAAAAACAGCTGGAGCCAAAATATGCACACGAAACAGCTGGAGTCGAAACAGCGCACACGAAACAGCTGGAGTCGAAAGAGGGCACACAAAACATCTGGAGTCAAAAGATAGCACAAGAAACAGCTGGAGTCAAAACAGCGCACACAAAACAGCTGGAGTCGAAACAGCTCACAAGAAACAGCTGGAGTCAAAACAACGCACACAAAACAGCTGGAGTCGAAACAGTGCACACGAAACAGCTGGAGTTGAAAGAGCGAACAAGAGACAGATGTAGTCGAAAGAGCGCACAAGACACAGCTGGAGTCGAAAGAGCGAACAAGAGACAGATGTAGTCGAAAGAGCGCACACGACACAGCTGGAGTCGAAAGAGTGAACAAGACACAGAGGGAGTCGAACGAGCGCACACGAAACAGCTTGAGTCGAAACAGCGCACACAAAACAGCTGGAGTCGAAACAGCGAACATGATACAGCTGGAGTCGAAACAACGCACACAAAACAGATGGACTTAAAACAACGCGCACAAAACGGCTGGATACGAAACAGCGAACAAGACACAGAGGGAGTCGAAAGAGCGAAGAAAACACAGCTGGAGTCGAAAGAGCGAACACAACACGGGGGGAGTCGAAAGAGCGAACACGACACGGCGGGACTCGAAAGAGCGAACACGACACGGCGGGAGTCGAAAGAGCGAAGACGAAACAGCTGGAGTCGAAAGAGCGAAGAAGACACAGATGGAGTCGATAGAGCTCACAAGAAACAGCTGGAGCCGAAAGAGCGCACACGAAACAGCTGGAGTCGAAACAGCGCACACGAAACAGCTGGAGTCGAAAGAGGGCACATAAAACATCTGGAGTCAAAAGAGAGCACAAGAAACAGCTGGAGTCAAAACAGCGCACACAAAACAGCTGGAGTCGAAACAGCTCACAAGAAACAGCTGTAGTCAAAACAACGCACACAAAACAGCTGGAGTCGAAACAGTGCACACGAAAAAGCTGGAGATGAAAGAGCGAACAAGAGACAGAGGTAGTCGAAAGAGCGCACAGAGACACAGCTGGAGTTGAAAGAGCAAACAAGAAACAGAGGGAGTCAAAAGAGCGCACACGAAACAGCTTGAGTCGAAACAGCGCACACAAAACAGCTGGAGTCGAAACAGCGAACATGATACAGCTGGAGTCGAAACAACGCACACAAAACAGAAGGACTTAAAACAACGCACACAAAACGGCTGGATACGAAACAGCGAACAAGACACAGAGGGAGTCGAAAGAGCGAACACGAAACAGCTGGAGTCGAAAGAGCGAAGAAGACACAGATGGAGTCGAAAGAGTGAACACGACACGGCGGGAGTCGAAAGAGTGAACACGACACAGCGGGCGTCGAAAGAGCGAACACGAAACGGCTGGAGTCGAAAGAGCGAACACGACACGGCGGGAGTCGAAAGAGCGAACACGACACGGCGGGAGTCGAAAGAGCGAACACGACACGGCGGGAGTCGAAAGAGCGAACACGAAACGGCTGGAGTCGAAAGAGCGAACACGAAACGGCTGGAGTCGAAAGAGCGAACACGAAACGGCGGGAGTCGAAAGAGCGAACACGAAACAGCTGGAGCCGAAAGAGCGAACACGAAACAGCTGGATTCGAAAGAGCGAACACGAAACGGCTGGAGTCGAAAGAACGAACACAAAACGGCTGGAGTCGAAAGAGCGAACACGAAACGGCTGGAGTCGAAAGAGCGAACACGAAACGGCTGGAGTCGAAAGAGCGAACACGAAACGGCTGGAGTCGAAAGAGCGAACACGAAACGGCTGGAGTCGAAAGAGCGAACACGAAACGGCTGGAGTCGAAACAGCGAACACGAAACGGCTGGAGTCGAAAGAGCGAACACGAAACGGCTGGAGTCGAAACAGCTCACAAGAAACGGCTGGACTCGAAACAGCGAACAAAACAGCTGGAGTCGAAAGAGCGCACACGAAACAGCTGGAGTGAAAGAGCGAAAAGAACAGATGGAGTCGAAAGAGCGCACAGAGAAAACAGCTGGAGCCAAAGAGCGAACAAACAGCTGGAGTCGAAAGAGCGCACACGAAACAGCTGGAGTGAAAGAGTGAACAAGACACAGAGGGAGTCAACAGAACGCACATGAAACAGCTTGAGTCGAAACAGCGCACACAAAACAGCTGGAGTCGAAACATCGAACATGATACAGCTGGAGTCGAAACAACGCACACAAAACAGCTGGACTTAAAACAACGCACATAAAACAGCTGGATACGAAACAGCGAACAAGACACAGAGGGAGTCGAAAGAGCGAAGAAAACACAGCTGGAGTCGAAAGAGCGAACACAAAACAGCTGGAGTGGAAAGAGCGAACACGACACGGGGGGAGGCGAAAGAGCGAACAGCTGGAGTCAAAACAACAAAACAGCTGGAGTCGAGTGCACGAAACAGCGGGAGTCGAAAGAGGGCACACGAAACAGCTGGAGTCGAAAGAGCGAACACAAAACAGCTGGAGTGGAAAGAGCGAACACGACAAAGAGGGAGTAGAAAGAGCGAACACGACACGGTGGGAGTCGAAAGAGCGAACACGAAACAGCTGGAGTCGAAACAGCGAACATGATACAGCTGGAGTCGAAACAACGCACACAAAACAGATGGACTTAAAACAACGCGCACAAAACGGCTGGATACGAAACAGCGAACAAGACACAGAGGGAGTCGAAAGAGCGAAGAAAACACAGCTGGTGTCGAAAGAGCGAACACGAAACGGGTGGAGTCGAAAGAGCGAACACGACACGGCGGGACTCGAAAGAGCGAACACGACACGGCGGGAGTCGAAAGAGCGAAGACGAAACAGCTGGAGTCGAAAGAGCGAAGAAGACACAGATGGAGTCGAAAGAGTGAACACGACACGGCGGGAGTCGAAAGAGCGAACACGACACGGCGGGCGTCGAAAGAGCGAACACGAAACGGCTGGAGTCGAAAGAGCGAACACGACACGGCGGGAGTCGAAACAGCGAACACGAAACGGCTGGAGTCGAAACAGCGAACACGAAACGGCTGGAGTCGAAAGAGCGAACACGAAACAGATGGAGCCGAAACAGCGCGCACGACACAACTGGAGTCGAAAGAGCGAACAAGAAACAGCTGGAGTCGAAAGAGCGAACACGACACAGCGGGAGTCGAAAGAGCGAACACGAAACGGCTGGAGTCGAAAGAGAGAACACGAAACGGCGGGAGTCGAAAGAGCGAACACGACACGGCTGGAGTCGAAACAGCGAACACGAAACGGCTGGAGTCGAAAGAGCGAACACGAAACGGCTGGAGTCGAAAGATCGCAGACGAAACGGCTGGAGCCGAAAGAGCGAACACGACACGGCTGGAGTCGAAACAGCGAACACGAAACGGCTAGAGTCGAAAGAGCTCACAAGAAACAGCTGTAGTTGAAACAGTGCACACGAAACAGCTGGAGTTGAAAGAGCGAACAAGAGACAGAGGTAGTCGAAAGAGCAAACAGAGACACAGCTGGAGTCGAAAGAGCGAACAAGACACAGAGGGAGTCGAACGAGCGCACACGAAACATCTTGAGTCGACACAGCGCACACAAACCAGCTGGAGTCGAAACAGCGAACATGATACAGCTGGAGTCGAAACAACGCACACAAAACAGATGGACTTAAAACAACGCACACAAAACGGCTGGATACGAAACAGCGAACAAGACACAGAGGGAGTCGAAAGAGCGAACACGAAACAGCTGGAGTCGAAAGAGCGAAGGAGACACAGATGGAGTCGAAAGAGCGAACACGACACGGCGGGACTCGAAAGAGCGAACACGACACGGCGGGAGTCGAAAGAGCGAAGACGAAACAGCTGGAGTCGAAAGAGCGAAGAAGACACAGATGGAGTCGAAAGAGCGAACACGAAACGGCTGGAGTCGAAAGAGCGAACACGACACAGAGGGAGTCCAAAGAGCGAAGACGACATGGCGGGAGTCGAAAGAGCGAACACGACACGGCGTGAGTCGAAAGAGCGAACACGACACGGCGGGAGTCGAAAGAGCGAACACGAAACGGCTGGAGTCGAAAGAGCGAACACGACAGGGCGGGGGTCGAAAGAGCGAACACGGCACAGCGGGAGTCGAAAGAGCGAACACGAAACGGCTTGAGTCGAAAGAGCGATGACGAAACGGCTGGAGTCGAAAGAGCGAACACGAAACGGCTTGAGTCGAAAGAGCGAACACGAAACGGGTGGAGTCGAAAGAGCGAACACGAAACGGGTGGAGTCGAAAGAGCGAACACGAAACAGCTGGAGTCGAAAGAGCGAACACGAAACGGCTGGAGTCGAAAGAGCGAACACGAAACGGCTGGAGTCGAAAGAGCGAACACGAAACGGCTGGAGTCGAAAGAGCGAACACGAAACGGCTGGAGTCGAAACAGCTCACAAGAAACAGCTGGAGTCAAAACAGCGCACACAAAACAGCTGGAGTTGAAAGAGCGAACAAGAGACAGAGGTAGTCGAAAGAGCGGACACGACACAGCTGGAGTTGAAAGAGCGAACAAGACACAGAGGGAGTCGAACGAGCGCACACGAAACAGCTTGAGTCGAATCAGCGCACACAAAACAGCTGGAGTCGAAACAGCGAACATGATACAGCTGGAGTCGAAACAACGCACACAAAACAGATGGACTTAAAACAATGCACACAAAACGGCTGGATACGAAACAGCGAACAAGACACAGAGTGAGTCGAAAGAGCGAACACGAAACAGCTGGAGTCGAAAGAGCGAAGGAGACACAGATGGAGTCGAAAGAGCGAACACGACACGGCGGGACTCAAAAGAGCGAACACGACACGGCGGGAGTCGAAAGAGCGAAGACGAAACAGCTGGAGTCGAAACAGCGAAGAAGACACAGATGGAGTCGAAAGAGCGAACACGACACGGCGGGAGTCGAAAAAGCGAACACGACACGGCGGGAGTCGAAAGAGCGAACACGAAACGGCTGGAGTCGAAAGAGCGAACACGACAGGGCGTGAGTCGAAAGAGCGAACACGACACGGCGGGAGTCGAAAGAGCGAACACGAAACGGCTGGAGTCGAAAGAGCGAACACGACAGGGCGGGAGTCGAAAGAGCGAACACGACACGCCGGGAGTCGAAAGAACGAACACAAAAAAGCAGGAGTCGAAAGAGCGAACACGAAACGGCTTGAGTCGAAAGAGCGAACACGAAACGGCTGGAGTCGAAAGAGCGAACACGAAACGGCTGGAGTCGAAAGAGCGAACACGAAACGGCTGGAGTCGAAAGAGCGAACACGAAACGGCTGGAGTCGAAAGAGCGAACACGAAACGGCTGGAGTCGAAAGAGCGAACACGAAACGGCTGGAGTCGAAACAGCTCACAAGAAACAGCTGGAGTCAAAACAGCGCACACAAAACAGCTGGAGTCGAAACAGTGCACACGAAACAGCTGGAGTTGAAAGAGCGAACAAGAGACAGAGGTAGTCGACAGAGCGCACAGAGACACAGCTGGAGTTGAAAGAGCGAACAAGACACAGAGGGAGTTGAAAGAGCGCACACGAAACATCTGGAGTTGAAAGAGTGAACAAGACACAGAGGGAGTCGAAAGAGCGCACACGAAACAGCTTGAGTCGAAACAGCGCACACAAAACAGCTGGAGTCGAAACAGCGAACATGATACAGCTGGAGACGAAACAACGCACATGATACAGCTGGAGACGAAACAACGCACACAAAACAGATGGACTTAAAACAACGCACACAAAACGGCTGGATACGAAACAGCGAACAAGACACAGAGGGAGTCGAAAGAGCGAACACGAAACAGCTGGAGTCGAAACAGCTCACAAGAAACAGCTGGAGTCAAAACAGCGCACACAAAACAGCTGGAGTCGAAACAGCTCACAAGAAACAGCTGGAGTCAAAACAACGCACACAAAACAGCTGGAGTCGAAACAGTGCACACGAAACAGCTGGAGTCGAAAGAGGGAACAAGACACAGAGGGAGTCGAAAGAGCGCACATGAAACAGCTGGAGTCGAAACAGTGCACACGAAACAGCTGGAGTCGAAAGAGGGAACAAGACACAGAGGGAGTCGAAAGAGCGAACACGAAACGGCTGGAGTCGAAAGAGCGAACACGAAACGGCTGGAGTCGAAACAGCTCACAAAAAACAGCTGGAGTCGAAACATCGAACATGATACAGCTGGAGTCGAAACAGCGCACACAAAACAGCTGGACTTAAAACAACGCACCTAAAACAGCTGGATACGAAACAGCGAACAAGACACAGAGGGAGTCGAAAGAGCGAACACGAAACAGCTGGAGTCGAAAGAGCGAAGAAGACACAGCTGGAGTCGAAAGAGCGCACACGAAACAGCTTGAGTCGAAACAGCGCACACAAAACAGCTGGAGTCGAAACAGCGAACATGATACAGCTGGAGTCGAAACAACGCACACAAAACAGATGGACTTAAAACAACGCACACAAAACAGCTGAAGACGAAAGAGCGAACAAGACACAGAGGGAGTCGAAAGAGCGCACACGAAACAGCTGGAGTCAACAGAGCGAACACGAAACAGCTGGAGTCGAAAGAGAGCACACGAACCAGCTGGAGTCGAAAGAGAGCGAACAAAACACAGCTGGAGCCGAAAGAGCGCACACGAAACAGCTGGAGCCGAAAGAGCGCACACGGAACAGCTGGAGTCATAACAGTGCACTCGAAACAGCTGGAGTTGAAAGAACGAACAGGAAACAGCTGGAGTTGAAAGAACGAACAGGAAACAGCTGGAATCGAAAGAGCGAACACGACACGGCGGGAGTCGAAACAGCTCACAAGAAACAGCTGGAGTCAAAACAACGCACACAAAACGGCTGGAGTCGAAACAGTGCACACGAAACAGCTGGAGTTGAAAGAGCGAACAAGAGACAGAGGTAGTCGAAAGAGCAAACAGAGACACAGCTGGAGTCGAAAGAGCGAACAAGACACAGAGGGAGTTGAAAGAGCGTACACGAAACAGCTGGAGTTGAAAGAGCGAACAAGACACAGAGGGAGTCGAACGAGCGCACACGAAACATCTTGAGTCGACACAGCGCACACAAACCAGCTGGAGTCGAAACAGCGAACATGATACAGCTGGAGTCGAAACAACGCACACAAAACAGATGGACTTAAAACAACGCACACAAAACGGCTGGATACGAAACAGCGAACAAGACACAGAGGGAGTCGAAAGAGCGAACACGAAACAGCTGGAGTCGAAAGAGCGAAGGAGACACAGATGGAGTCGAAAGAGCGAACACGACACGGCGGGAGTCGAAAGAGCGAACAAGACACAGAGGGAGTCGAAAGAGCGAAGACGAAACAGCTGGAGTCGAAAGAGCGAAGAAGACACAGATGGAGTCGAAAGAGCGAACACGACACGGCGGGAGTCGAAAGAGCGAACACGAAACGGCTGGAGTCGAAAGAGCGAACACGAAACGGCTGGAGTCGAAAGAGCGAACACGAAACGGCTGGAGTCGAAACAGCTCACAAGAAACAGCTGTAGTCGAAAGAGGGAACAAGACACAGAGGGAGTCGAAAGAGCGAACACAAAACAGCTGGAGTCGAAAGAGCAAAGAAGACAGCTGGAGTCGAAAGAGCGAACACAACACGGGGGGAGTCGAAAGAGCGAACACAAAACAGCTGGAGTGGAAAGAGCGAACACGACAAAGAGGGAGTAGAAAGAGTGAACACGACACGGCGGGAGTCGAAAGAGGGAACACAAAACAGCTGGAGTGGAAAGAGCGAACACGACACGGCGGGAGTCAAAAGAGCGAACATAAAACAGCTGGAGTGGAAAGAGCGAACACGACAAAGAGGGAGTAGAAAGAGAGAACACAAAACAGCTGGAGTCGAAAGAGCGAACACGACACGGTGGGAGTCGAAAGAGCGAACACTAAACAACTGGAGTCGAAAGAGCGCACACGAAACAGCGGGAGATGAAAGATCGCACACGAAACAGATGGAGTGGAATGAGCGCACACAAAACAGCGGGAGTCGAAAGAGCGAACACCACACAGCTGGAGTCGAAAGAGAGCACACGAACCAGGTAGAATCGAAAGAGCGCACACGAAACAGATGGAGTCGAAAGAGCGCACACGAAACAGATGGAGTCGAAAGAGCGCACACGAAACAGCTGGAGTCGAAAGAGCGCACACGAAACAGCTGGAGCCGAAAGAGCGCACACGAAACAGCTGGAGTCGAAACAGTGCACACGAAACAGCTGGAGTTGAAATAGCGAACAAGAGACAGAGTGAGTCGAAAGAGAGCACACGAAACAGCTGAAGACGACAGAGCGAACAAGACACAGAGGGAGTCGAAAGAGCGCACACGAAACAGCTGGAGTTGAAAGAGTGAACAAGACACAGAGGGAGTCGAAAGAGCGCACACGAAACAGCTGGAGTCGAAAGAGCGAAGAAGACACAGATGGAGTCGAAAGAGCGCACAAAAAACAGCTGGAGCCAAAATAGCGCACACGAAACAGCTGGAGTCGAAACAGCGCACACGAAACAGCTGGAGTCGAAAGAGGGTACACGAAACATCTGGAGTCGAAAGAGAGCACAAGAAACAGCTGGAGTCAAAACAGCGCACACAAAACAGCTGGAGTCGAAACAGCTCACAAGAAACAGCTGGAGTCAAAACAACGCACACAAAACAGTTGGAGTCGAAACAGTGCACACGAAACAGCTGGAGTTGAAAGAGCGAACAAGAGACAGAGGTAGTCGAAAGAGCGCACACGACACAGCTGGAGTCGAAAGAGCGAACAAGACACAGAGGGAGTTGAAAGAGCGTACACGAAACAGCTGGAGTTGAAAGAGCGAACAAGACACAGAGGGAGTCGAACGAGCGCACACGAAACAGCTTGAGTCGAAACAGCGCACACAAAACAGCTGGAGTCGAAACAGCGAACATGATACAGCTGGAGTCGAAACAACGCACACAAAACAGATGGACTTAAAACAACGCACACAAAACGGCTGGATACGAAACAGCGAACAAGACACAGAGGGAGTCGAAAGAGCGAACACGAAACAGCTGGAGTCGAAACAGCGAACAAGACACAGATGGAGTCGATAGAGCGCACACGAAACAGCTGGAGTTGAAAGAGCAAACAAGACACAGAGGGAGTCGAAAGAGCGCACACGAAACAGCTGGAGTCGAAAGAGCGAAGAAGACACAGATGGAGTCGAAAGAGCGCACAAAAAACATCTGGAGCCAAAATAGCGCACACGAAACAGCTGGAGTCGAAACAGCGCACACGAAACAGCTGGAGTCGAAAGAGGGTACACAAAACATCTGGAGTCGAAAGAGAGCACAAGAAACAGCTGGAGTCAAAACAGCGCACACAAAACAGCTGGAGTCGAAACAGCTCACAAGAAACAGCTGGAGTCAAAACAACGCACACAAAACAGCTGGAGTCGAAACAGTGCACACGAAACAGCTGGAGTTGAAAGAGCGAACAAGAGACAGAGGTAGTCGAAAGAGCGGACACGACACAGCTGGAGTTGAAAGAGCGAACAAGACACAGAGGGAGTCGAACGAGCGCACACGAAACAGCTTGAGTCGAATCAGCGCACACAAAACAGCTGGAGTCGAAACAGCGAACATGATACAGCTGGAGTCGAAACAACGCACACAAAACAGATGGACTTAAAACAATGCACACAAAACGGCTGGATACGAAACAGCGAACAAGACACAGAGTGAGTCGAAAGAGCGAACACGAAACAGCTGGAGTCGAAAGAGCGAAGGAGACACAGATGGAGTCGAAAGAGCGAACACGACACGGCGGGACTCAAAAGAGCGAACACGACACGGCGGGAGTCGAAAGAGCGAAGACGAAACAGCTGGAGTCGAAACAGCGAAGAAGACACAGATGGAGTCGAAAGAGCGAACACGACACGGCGGGAGTCGAAAAAGCGAACACGACACGGCGGGAGTCGAAAGAGCGAACACGAAACGGCTGGAGTCGAAAGAGCGAACACGACAGGGCGTGAGTCGAAAGAGCGAACACGACACGGCGGGAGTCGAAAGAGCGAACACGAAACGGCTGGAGTCGAAAGAGCGAACACGACAGGGCGGGAGTCGAAAGAGCGAACACGACACGCCGGGAGTCGAAAGAACGAACACAAAAAAGCAGGAGTCGAAAGAGCGAACACGAAACGGCTTGAGTCGAAAGAGCGAACACGAAACGGCTGGAGTCGAAAGAGCGAACACGAAACGGCTGGAGTCGAAAGAGCGAACACGAAACGGCTGGAGTCGAAAGAGCGAACACGAAACGGCTGGAGTCGAAAGAGCGAACACGAAACGGCTGGAGTCGAAAGAGCGAACACGAAACGGCTGGAGTCGAAACAGCTCACAAGAAACAGCTGGAGTCAAAACAGCGCACACAAAACAGCTGGAGTCGAAACAGTGCACACGAAACAGCTGGAGTTGAAAGAGCGAACAAGAGACAGAGGTAGTCGACAGAGCGCACAGAGACACAGCTGGAGTTGAAAGAGCGAACAAGACACAGAGGGAGTTGAAAGAGCGCACACGAAACATCTGGAGTTGAAAGAGTGAACAAGACACAGAGGGAGTCGAAAGAGCGCACACGAAACAGCTTGAGTCGAAACAGCGCACACAAAACAGCTGGAGTCGAAACAGCGAACATGATACAGCTGGAGACGAAACAACGCACATGATACAGCTGGAGACGAAACAACGCACACAAAACAGATGGACTTAAAACAACGCACACAAAACGGCTGGATACGAAACAGCGAACAAGACACAGAGGGAGTCGAAAGAGCGAACACGAAACAGCTGGAGTCGAAAGAGCGAACACGAAACGGCTGGAGTCGAAACAGCTCACAAGAAACAGCTGGAGTCAAAACAGCGCACACAAAACAGCTGGAGTCGAAACAGCTCACAAGAAACAGCTGGAGTCAAAACAACGCACACAAAACAGCTGGAGTCGAAACAGTGCACACGAAACAGCTGGAGTCGAAAGAGGGAACAAGACACAGAGGGAGTCGAAAGAGCGCACATGAAACAGCTGGAGTCGAAACAGTGCACACGAAACAGCTGGAGTCGAAAGAGGGAACAAGACACAGAGGGAGTCGAAAGAGCGAACACGAAACGGCTGGAGTCGAAAGAGCGAACACGAAACGGCTGGAGTCGAAACAGCTCACAAAAAACAGCTGGAGTCGAAACATCGAACATGATACAGCTGGAGTCGAAACAGCGCACACAAAACAGCTGGACTTAAAACAACGCACCTAAAACAGCTGGATACGAAACAGCGAACAAGACACAGAGGGAGTCGAAAGAGCGAACACGAAACAGCTGGAGTCGAAAGAGCGAAGAAGACACAGCTGGAGTCGAAAGAGCGCACACGAAACAGCTTGAGTCGAAACAGCGCACACAAAACAGCTGGAGTCGAAACAGCGAACATGATACAGCTGGAGTCGAAACAACGCACACAAAACAGATGGACTTAAAACAACGTACACAAAACGGCTGGATACGAAACAGCGAACAAGACACAGAGGGAGTCGAAAGAGCGAACACGAAACAGCTGGAGTCGAAAGCGCGAAGGAGACACAGATGGAGTCGAAAGAGCGAACACGAAACGGCTTGAGTCGAAAGAGCGAACACGAAACGGCTGGAGTCGAAAGAGCGAACACGAAACGGCTGGAGTCGAAAGAGCGAACACGAAACGGCTGGAGTCGAAAGAGCGAACACGAAACGGCTGGAGTCGAAAGAGCGAACACGAAACGGCTGGAGTCGAAAGAGCGAACACGAAACGGCTGGAGTCGAAAGAGCGAACACGAAACGGCTGGAGTCGAAAGAGCGAACACGAAACGGCTGGAGTCGAAACAGCTCACAAGAAACAGCTGGAGTCAAAACAGCGCACACAAAACAGCTGGAGTCGAAACAGTGCACACAAAACAGCTGGAGTCGAAAGAGGGAACAAGACACAGAGGTAGTCGAAAGAGCGCACATGAAACAGCTGGACTTAAAACAACGCACATAAAACAGCTGGATACGAAACAGCGAACAAGACACAGAGGGAGGCGAAAGAGCGAACACGAAACAGCTGGAGTCGAAAGAGCGAAGAAGACACAGCTGGAGTGGAAAGAGCGAACACGACAAAGAGGGAGTAGAAAGAGTAAACACGACACGGCGGGAGTCGAAAGAGCGAACACAAAACAGCTGGAGTCGAAAGAGCGAAGAAGACACAGCTGGAGTCGAAAGAGCAAACACAACACGGGGGGAGTCGAAAGAGCGAACACAAAACAGCTGGAGTGGAAAGAGCGAACACGACAAAGAGGGAGTAGAAAGAGTGAACACGACACGGCGGGAGTCGAAAGAGCGAACACAAAACAGCTGGAGTGGAAAGAGCGAACACGACAAAGAGGGAGTAGAAACAGTGAACACAACATGGCGGGAGTCGAAAGAGCGAACACACAACGGCTTGAGTCGAAAGAGCGAACACGAAACGGCTTTAGTCGAAAGAGCGAAAACGAAACGGCTGGAGTCGAAAGAGCGAACACGAAACGGCTGGAGTCGAAAGAGCGAACACGAAACGGCTGGAGTCGAAACAGCTCACAAGAAACAGCTGGAGTCAAAACAGCGCACACAAAACAGCTGGAGTCAAAACAGCTCACAAGAAACAGCTGGAGTCAAAACAACGCACACAAAACAGCTGGAGTCGAAACAACGCACACAAAACAGCTGGAGTCGAAAGAGGGAACAAGACACAGAGGGAGTTGAAAGAGCGCACATGAAACAGCTGGAGTCGAAACAGTGCACACGAAACAGCTGGAGTCGAAAGAGGGAACAAGACACAGAGGGAGTCGAAAGAGCGAACACGAAACGGCTGGAGTCGAAAGAGCGAACACGAAACGGCTGGAGACGAAAGAGCGAACACGAAACGGCTGGAGTCGAAACAGCTCACAAAAAACAGCTGGAGTCGAAACAGCGCACACAAAACAGCTGGAGTCGAAAGAGGGAACAAGACACAGAGGGAGTCGAAAGAGCGCACATGAAACAGCTTGAGTCGAAACAGCGCACACAAAACAGCTGGAGTCGAAACATCGAACATGATACAGCTGGAGTCGAAACAGCGCACACAAAACAGCTGGACTTAAAACAACGCACCTAAAACAGCTGGATACGTAACAGCGAACAAGACACAGAGGGAGTCGAAAGAGCGAACACGAAACAGCTTGAGTCGAAACAGCGCACACAAAACAGCTGGAGTCAAAACAGCGAACATGATACAGCTGGAGTCAAAACAACGCACACAAAACAGATGGACTTAAAACAACGCACACAAAAGGGCTGGATACGAAAGAGCGAACACGAAACAGCTGGAGTCGAAAACGCGAAGGAGACACAGATGGAGTCGAAAGAGCGAACACGAAACGGCTTGAGTCGAAAGAGCGAACACGAAACGGCTTGAGTCGAAAGTGCGAACACGAAACGGCTTGAGTCGAAAGAGCGAACACGAAACAGCTGGAGTCGAAAGAGCGAACACGAAACGGCTGGAGTCGAAAGAGCGAACACGAAATGGCTGGAGTCGAAAGAGCGAACACGAAACGGCTGGAGTCGAAACAGCTCACAAGAAACAGCTGGAGTCAAAACAGCGCACACAAAACAGCTGGAGTCGAAACAGCTCACAAGAAACAGCTGGAGTCAAAACAACGCACACAAAACAGCTGGATACGAAACAGCGAACAAGACACAGAGGGAGGCGAAAGAGCGAACACGAAACAGCTGGATTCGAAAGAGCGAAGAAGACACAGCTGGAGTCGAAACAGCGAACACAACACGGGGGGAGTCGAAATAGCGAACACAAAACATCTGGAGTGGAAATAGCGAACACGACAAAGAGGGAGTAGAAAGAGTAAACACGACACGGCGGGAGTCGAAAGAGCGAACACAAAACAGCTGGAGTCGAAAGAGCGAAGAAGACACAGCTGGAGTCGAAAGAGCAAACACAACACGGGGGGAGTCGAAAGAGCGAACACAAAACAGCTGGAGTGGAAAGAGCGAACACGACAAAGATGGAGCAGAAAGAGTGAACACGACACGACGGGAGTCGAAAGAGCGAACACAAAACAGCTGGAGTGGAAAGAGCGAACACGACAAAGAGGGAGTAGAAAGAGTGAACACGACACGGCGGGAGTCGAAAGAGCGAACACGACACGGCGGGAGTCGATAGAGCGAACACTAAACAACTGGAGTCGAAAGAGCGCACACGAAACAGCGGGAGATGAAAGATCGCACACGAAACAGCTGGAGTGGAATGAGCGCACACAAAACAGCGGGAGTCGAAAGAGCGAACACGACACAGCTGGAGTCGAAAGAGCGCACACGAAACAGCGGGAGTCGACACAGCGCACACAAAACAGCTGGAGTCGAAACATCGCACACAAAACAGCTGGAGTCAAAACACCGTACACAAAACAGCTGAACCAAAAAGACTGCACAAGAAACAGCTGGAGTCGAAAGAGTGAACACGAAACAGCGGGAGTCGAAAGAGCGCACACGAAACAGCTGGAGTCAAAACAGCGCACACAAAACAACTGGAGTCGAAACAGCTCACAAGAAACAGCTGGAGTCAAAACAACGCACACAAAACAGCTGGAGTCGAAACAGTGCACACGAAACAGCTGGAGTTGAAAGAGCGAACAAGAGACAGAGGTAGTCGAAAGAGCGCACAGAGACACAGCTGGAGTTGAAAGAGCGAACAAGACACAGAGGGAGTTGAAAGAGCGCACACGAAACATCTGGAGTTGAAAGAGAGAACAAGACACAGAGGGAGTCGAAAGAGCGCACACGAAACAGCTTGAGTCGAAACAGCGCACACAAAACAGCTGGAGTCGAAACAGCGATCATGATACAGCTGGTGTCGAAACAACACACACAAAACAGATGGACTTAAAACAACGCACACAAAACGGCTGGATACGAAACAGCGAACAAGACACAGAGGGAGTCGAAAGAGCGAACACGAAACAGCTGGAGTCGAAAGAGCGAAGGAGACACAGATGGAGTCGAAAGAGCGAACACAAAACAGCTGGAGTCAAAACAGCTCACAAGAAACAGCTGGAGTCAAAACAACACACACAAAACAGCTGGAGTCGAAACAGTGCACACGAAACAGCTGGAGTCGAAAGAGGGAACAAGACACAGAGGGAGTCGAAAGAGCGCACATGAAACAGCTGGAGTCGAAACAGTGCACACGAAACAGCTGGAGTCGAAAGAGGGAACAAGACACAGAGGGAGTCGAAAGAGCGAACACGAAACGGCTGGAGTCGAAAGAGCGAACACGAAACGGCTGGAGTCGAAAGAGCGAACACGAAACGGCTGGAGTCGAAACAGCTCACAAGAAACAGCTGGAGTCAAAACAGCGCACACAAAACAGCTGGAGTCGAAACAGTGCACACGAAACAGCTGGAGTCGAAAGAGGGAACAAGACACAAAGGGAGTCGAAAGAGCGCACATGAAACAGCTTGAGTCGAAACAGCGCACACAAAACAGCTGGAGTCGAAACATCGAACATGATACAGCTGGAGTCGAAACAGCGCACACAAAACAGCTGGACTTAAAACAACGCACCTAAAACAGCTGGATAGGAAACAGCGAACAAGACACAGAGGGAGTCGAAAGAGCGAACACGAAACAGCTGGAGTCGAAAGAGCGAAGAAGACACAGCTGGAGTCGAAAGAGCGAAAACAACACGGGGGGAGTCGAAAGAGCGAACACAAAACAGCTGGAGTGGAAAAAGCGAACATGACAAAGAGGGAGTAGAAAGAGTGAACACGACAAAGAGGGAGTAGAAAGATTGAACACGACACGGTGGGAGTCGAAAGAGCGAACACGACACGGAGGGAGTCGAAAGAGCGAACACTAAACAACTGGAGTCGAAAGAGCGCACACGAAACAGCGGGAGATGAAAGATCGCACACGAAACAGCTGGAGTGGAATGAGCGCACACAAAACAGCGGGAGTCGAAAGAGCGAACACGACACACCTGGAGTCGAAAGAGCGCACACGAAACAGCGGGAGTCGAAACAGCACAAACAAAACAGCTGGAGTCGATACAGCGAACATGATACAGCTGGAGTCGAAACAACGCACACAAAACAGATGGACTTAAAACAACGCACACAAAACGGCTGGATACGAAACAGCGAACAAGACACAGAGGGAGTCGAAAGAGCGAACACGAAACAGCTGGAGTCGAAAGCGCGAAGGAGACACAGATGGAGTCGAAAGAGCGAACACGAAACGGCTTGAGTCGAAAGAGCGAACACGAAACGGCTTGAGTCGAAAGAGCGAACACGAAACAGCTGGAGTCGAAAGAGCGAACACGAAATGGCTGGAGTCGAAACAGTTCACAAGAAACAGCTGGAGTCAAAACAACGCACACAAAAAAGCTGGAGTCGAAACATTGCACACGAAACAGCTGGAGTCGAAAGAGGGAACAAGACACAGAGGGAGTCGAAAGAGCGCACATGAAACAGCTTGAGTCGAAACAGCTCACACAAAACAGCTGGAGTCGAAACATCGAACATGATACAGCTGGAGTCGAAACAGCGCACACAAAACAGCTGGACTTAAAACAACGCACATAAAACAGCTGGATACAAAACAGCGAACAAGACACAGAGGGAGTCGAAAGAGTGAACACGAAACAGCTGGAGTCGAAAGAGCGAAGAAGACACAGCTGGAGTCGAAAGAGCGAACACAACACGGGGGGAGTCGAAAGAGCGAACACAAAACAGCTGGAGTGGAAAGAGCGAACACGGCAAAGAGGGAGTAGAAAGAGTGAACACGACACGGTGGGAGTCGAAAGAGCGAACACAAAACAGCTAGAGTGGAAAGAGCGAACACGACAAAGAGGGAGTAGAAAGAGCGAACACGACACGGCGGGAGAGGAAAGATCGCACACGAAACAGCTGGAGTGGAATGAGCGCACACAAAACAGCGGGAGTCGAAAGAGCGAACACGACACAGCTGGAGTCGAAAGAGCGCACACGAAACAGCTGGAGTCGAAACAGTGCACACAAAACAGCTTTAGTCAAAACACCGTACACAAAACAGCTGGACCAAAAAGACTGCACAAGAAACAGCTGGAGTCGAAAGAGCGAACACGAAACAGCTGGAGTCATAAGAGTGCACACGAAACAGCTGGAGTCAAAACAGCGCACACAAAACAGCTGGAGTTGAAACAGCTCACCAGAAACAGCTGGAGTCAAAAAAACGCACACAAAACAGCTGGAGTCGAAACAGTGCACACGAAACAGCTGAAGTTGAAAGAGCGAACAAGAGACAGAGGTAGTCGAAAGACTGCACAAGAAACAGCTGGAGTTGAAAGAGCGAACAAGACACAGAGGGAGTTGAAAGACTGCACAAGAAACAGCTGGAGTCGAAAGAGCGAACAAGACACAGAGGGAGTCGAAAGAGCGCACACGAAACAGCTGGAGTCAAAACAGCGCACACAAAACAGCTGGAGTCGAAACATCTCACAAGAAACAGCTGGAGTCAAAACAACGCACACGAAACAGCTGGAGTTTAAAGAGCGAACAAGAGACAGAGGTAGGCGAAAGAGCGCACAGAGACACAGCTGGAGTTGAAAGAGGGAACAAGACACAGAGGGAGTTGAAAGAGCGCACACGAAACATCTGGAGTTGAAAGAGTGAACAAGACACAGAGGGAGTCGAAAGAGCGCACACGAAACAGCTTGAGTCGAAACAGCGCACACAAAACAGCTGGAGTCGAAACAGCGAACATGATACAGCTGGAGACGAAACAACGCACACAAAACAGATGGACTTAAAACAACGCACACAAAACGGCTGGATACGAAACAGCGAACAAGACACAGAGGGAGTCGAAAGAGCGAACACGAAACAGCTGGAGTCGAAAGAGCGAAGGAGACACAGATGGAGTCAAAAGAGCGAACGCGAAACGGCTTGAGGCGAAAGAGCGAACACGAAACGGCTTGAGTCGAAAGAGCGAACACGAAACGGCTGGAGTCGAAAGAGCGAACACGAAACGGCTGGAGTCGAAAGAGCGAACACGAAACGGCTGGAGTCGAAACAGCTCACAAGAAACAGCTGGAGTCAAAACAGCGCACACAAAACAGCTGGAGTCAAAACAGCTCACAAGAAACAGCTGGAGTCAAAACAACAAACACAAAACAGCTGGAGTCGATACATCGAACATGATACAGCTGGAGTCGAAACAGCGCACACAAAACAGCTGGACTTAAAACAATACACATAAAACAGCTGGATACAAAACAGCGAACAAGACACAGAGGGAGTCGAAAGAGTGAACACGAAACAGCTGGAGTCGAAAGAGCGAAGAAGACACAGCTGGAGTCGAAAGAGCGAACACAACACGGGGGGAGTCGAAAGAGCGAACACAAAACAGCTGGAGTGGAAAGAGCGAACACGGCAAAGAGGGAGTAGAAAGAGTGAACACGACACGGCGGGAGTCGAAAGAGCGAACACAAAACAGCTAGAGTGGAAAGAGCGAACACGACAAAGAGGAAGTAGAAAGAGCGAACACGACACGGCGGGAGAGGAAAGATCGCACACGAAACAGCTGGAGTGGAATGAGCGCACACAAAACAGCGGGAGTCGAAAGAGCGAACACGACACAGCTGGAGTCGAAAGAGCGCACACGAAACAGCTGGAGTCGAAACAGCGCACACAATACAGCTGGAGTCAAAACACTGTACACAAAACAGCTGGACCAAAAAGACTGCACAAGAAACAGCTGGAGTCGAAAGAGCGAACACGAAACAGCGGGAGTCGAAAGAGCGCACACGAAACAGCTGGCGTCAAAACAGCGCACACAAAACAGCTGGATTCGAAACAGCTCACAAGAAACAGCTGGAGTCAAAACAACGCACACAACACAGCTGGAGTCGAAACAGTGCACACGAAACAGCTGGAGTTGAAAAACCGAACAAGAGACAGAGGTAGTCGAAAGAGCGCACAGAGACACAGCTGGAGTTGAAAGAGCGAACAAGACACAGAGGGAGTTGAAAGAGCGCACACGAAACAGCTGGAGTTGAAAGAGCGAACAAGACACAGAGGGAGTTGAAAGAGCGCACACGAAACAGCTGGAGTCGAAACAGCGGACACAAAACAGCTGGAGTCGAAACAGCGAACATGATACAGCTGGAGTCGAAACAACGCACACAAGACAGATGGACTTAAAACAACGCACACAAAACGGCTGGATACGAAACAGCGAACAAGACACAGAGGGAGTCGAAAGAGCGAACACGAAACAGCTGGAGTCGAAAGAGCGAAGGAGACACAGATGGAGTCGAAAGAGCGAACACGACACGGCGGGAGTCGAAAGAGCGAACACGACACGGCGGGAGTCGAAAGAGCGAAGACGAAACAGCTGGAGTCGAAAGAGCGAAGAAGACACAGATGGAGTCGAAAGAGCGAACACGACACGGCGGGAGTCGAGAGAGCAAACACGACACGGCGGGCGTCGAAAGAGCGAACACGAAACAGCTGGAGTCGAAAGAGCGAACACGACACGGCGCGAGTCGAAAGAGCGAACAAGACACGGCGGGAGTCGAAAGAACGAACACAAAAAAGCAGGAGTCGAAAGAGCGAACACGAAACGGCTTGAGTCGAAAGAGCGAACACGAAACGGCTTGAGTCGAAAGAGCGAACACGAAACGGCTGGAGTCGAAAGAGCGAACACGAAACGGCTGGAGTCGAAAGAGCGAACACGAAACGGCTGGAGTCGAAACAGCTCACAAGAAACAGCTGGAGTCAAAACAATGCACACGAAACAGCTGGAGTCGAAACAGTGCACACGAAACAGCTGGAGTCGAAAGAGGGAAGAAGACACAGAGGGAGTCGAAAGAGCGCACACGAAACAGCTTGAGTCGAAACAGCGCACACAAAACAGCTGGAGTCGAAAGAGCGCACACGAAACAGCGGGAGATGAAAGATCGCACACGAAACAGCTGGAGTGGAATGAGCGCACACAAAACAGCGGGAGTCGAAAGAGCGAACACGACACAGCTGGAGTCGAAAGAGCGCACACGAAACAGCGGGTGTCGAAACAGCGCACACAAAACAGCTGGAGTCGAAACAGCGCACACAAAACAGCTGGAGTCAAAACACCGTACACAAAACAGCTGGACCAAAAAGACTGCACAAGAAACAGCTGGAGTCAAAAGAGTGAACACGAAACAGCGGGAGTCGAAAGAGCGCACACGAAACAGCGGGAGTCGAATGAGTGAACACGAAACAGCTAGAGTCGACAGAGCGAACACGAAACAGCTGGAGTCGAAACAGAGCCCACGAACCAGCTGGAGTCGAAAGAGCGAACACGAAACAGGTGGAGTCGAAAGAGCGAACACAACACAGCTGGAGCCGAAAGAGCGGACACGAAACAGCTGGAGTCGAAAGAGCGCACACGAAACAGCGGGAGTCGAATGAGTGAACACGAAACAGCTAGAGTCGAAAGAGAGCACACGAAACAGCTGGAGTCGAAAGAGCGAACACGAAACAGGTGGAGTCGAAAGAGCGAACACAACACAGCTGGAGCCGAAAGAGCGGACACGAAACAGCTGGAGTCAAAACAGTGCTCTCGAAACAGCTGGAGTTGAAAGAGCGATCAAGACACAGATGGAGTCGAAAGAGCGCACATGAAACAGCTGGAGTCGAAAGAGTGAACAAGACACAGAGGGAGTTGAAAGAGCGCACACGAAACAGCTGTAGTAGAAAGAGCGCACACGAAACAGCTGGAGTCGAAACAGCGCACACAAAACAGCTGGAGTCGAAACAGCGAACACGATACAGCTGGAGTCGAAAGAGCGAACACAAAACAGCTGGAGTGGAAAGAGCGAATACGGCAAAGAGGGAGTAGAAAGAGTGAACACGACACGGCGGGAGTCGAAAGAGCGAACACAAAACAGCTAGAGTGGAAAGAGCGAACACGACAAAGAGGGAGTAGAAAGAGCGAACACGACACGGCGGGAGAGGAAAGATCGCACACGAAACAGCTCGAGTGGAATGAGCGCACACAAAACAGCGGGAGTCGAAAGAGCGAACACGACACAGCTGGAGTCGAAAGAGCGCACACGAAACAGCTGGAGTCGAAACAGCGCACACAAAACAGCTGGAGTCAAAACACCGTACACAAAACAGCTGGACCAAAAAGACTGCACAAGAAACAGCTGGAGTCGAAAGAGCGAACACGAAACAGCTGGAGTCATAAGAGTGCACACGAAACAGCTGGAGTCAAAACAGCGCAAACAAAACAGCTGGAGTTGAAACAGCTCACCAGAAACAGCTGGAGTCAAAAAAAACGCACACAAAACAGCTGGAGTCGAAACAGTGCACACGAAACAGCTGAAGTTGAAAGAGCGAACAAGAGACAGAGGTAGTCGAAAGACTGCACAAGAAACAGCTGGAGTTGAAAGAGCGAACAAGACACAGAGGGAGTTGAAAGACTGCACAAGAAACAGCTGGAGTCGAAAGAGCGAACAAGACACAGAGGGAGTCGAAAGAGCGCACACGAAACAGCTGGAGTCAAAACAGCGCACACAAAACAGCTGGAGTCGAAACATCTCACAAGAAACAGCTGGAGTCAAAACAACGCACACGAAACAGCTGGAGTTTAAAGAGCGAACAAGAGACAGAGGTAGTCGATAGAGCGCACAGAGACACAGCTGGAGTTGAAAGAGGGAACAAGACACAGAGGGAGTTGAAAGAGCGCACACGAAACATGTGGAGTTGAAAGAGTGAACAAGACACAGAGGGAGTCGAAAGAGCGCACACGAAACAGCTTGAGTTGAAACAGCGCACACAAAACAGCTGGAGTTGAAACAGCGAACATGATACAGCTGGAGACGAAACAACGCACACAAAACAGATGGACTTAAAACAACGCACACAAAACGGCTGGATACGAAACAGCGAACAAGACACAGAGGGAGTCGAAAGAGCGAACACGAAACAGCTGGAGTCGAAAGAGCGAAGGAGACACAGATGGAGTCAAAAGAGCGAACGCGAAACGGCTTGAGGCGAAAGAGCGAACACGAAACGGCTTGAGTCGAAAGAGCGAACACGAAACGGCTGGAGTCGAAAGAGCGAACACGAAACGGCTGGAGTCGAAAGAGCGAACACGAAACGGCTGGAGTCGAAACAGCTCACAAGAAACAGCTGGAGTCAAAACAGCGCACACAAAACAGCTGGAGTCAAAACAGCTCACAAGAAACAGCTGGAGTCAAAACAACACACACAAAACAGCTGGAGTCGAAACATCGAACATGATACAGCTGGAGTCGAAACAGCGCACACAAAACAGCTGGACTTAAAACAACGCACATAAAACAGCTGGATACAAAACAGCGAACAAGACACAGAGGGAGTCGAAAGAGTGAACACGAAACAGCTGGAGTCGAAAGAGCGAAGAAGACACAGCTGGAGTGGAAAGAGCGAACACGGCAAAGAGGGAGTAGAAAGAGTGAACACGACACGGCGGGAGTCGAAAGAGCGAACACAAAACAGCTAGAGTGGAAAGAGCGAACACGACAAAGAGGGAGTAGAAAGAGCGAACACGACACGGCGGGAGAGGAAAGATCGCACACGAAACAGCTGGAGTGGAATGAGCGCACACAAAACAGCGGGAGTCGAAAGAGCGAACACGACACAGCTGGAGTCGAAAGAGCGCACACGAAACAGCTGGAGTCGAAACAGCGCACACAAAACAGCTGGAGTCAAAACACTGTACACAAAACAGCTGGACCAAAAAGACTGCACAAGAAACAGCTGGAGTCGAAAGAGCGAACACGAAACAGCGGGAGTCGAAAGAGCGCACACGAAACAGCTGGCGTCAAAACAGCGCACACAAAACAGCTGGATTCGAAACAGCTCACAAGAAACAGCTGGAGTCAAAACAACGCACACAAAACAGCTGGAGTCGAAACAGTGCACACGAAACAGCTGGAGTTGAAAGACCGAACAAGAGACAGAGGTAGTCGAAAGAGCGAACAAGACACAGAGTGAGTTGAAAGAGCGCACACGAAACAGCTGGAGTTGAAAGAGCGAACAAGACACAGAGGGAGTCGAAAGAGCGCACACGAAACAGCTTGAGTCGAAACAGCGCACACAAAACAGCTGGAGTTGAAACAGCGAACATGATACAGCTGGAGTCGAAACAACGCACACAAGACAGATGGACTTAAAACAACGCACACAAAACGGCTGGATACGAAACAGCGAACAAGACACAGAGGGAGTCGAAAGAGCGAACATGAAACAGCTGGAGTCGAAAGAGCGAAGGAGACACAGATGGAGTCGAAAGAGCGAACACGACACGGCGGGAGTCGAAAGAGCGAACACGACACGGCGGGAGTCGAAAGAGCGAAGACGAAACAGCTGGAGTCGAAAGAGCGAAGAAGACACAGATGGAGTCGAAAGAGCGAACACGACACGGCGGGAGTCGAAAGAGCAAACACGACACGGCGGGCGTCGAAAGAGCGAACACGAAACAGCTGGAGTCGAAAGAGCGAACACGACACGGCGCCAGTCGAAAGAGCGAACAAGACACGGCGGGAGTCGAAAGAACGAACACAAAAAAGCAGGAGTCGAAAGAGCGAACACGAAACGGCTTGAGTCGAAAGAGCGAACACGAAACGGCTTGAGTCGAAAGAGCGAACACGAAACGGCTGGAGTCGAAAGAGCGAACACGAAACGGCTGGAGTCGAAAGAGCGAACACGAAACGGCTGGAGTCGAAACAGCTCACAAGAAACAGCTGGAGTCAAAACAATGCACACGAAACAGCTGGAGTCGAAACAGTGCACACGAAACAGCTGGAGTCGAAAGAGGGAAGAAGACACAGAGGGAGTCGAAAGAGCGCACACGAAACAGCTTGAGTCGAAACAGCGCACACAAAACAGCTGGAGTCGAAAGAGCGCACACGAAACAGCGGGAGATGAAAGATCGCACACGAAACAGCTGGAGTGGAATGAGCGCACACAAAACAGCGGGAGTCGAAAGAGCGAACACGACACAGCTGGAGTCGAAAGAGCGGACACAAAACAGCGGGTGTCGAAACAGCGAACACGAAACGGCTGGAGTCGAAAGTGCGAACACGAAACGGCTGGAGTCGAAACAGCTCACAAGAAACAGCTGGAGTCAAAACAATGCACACGAAACAGCTGGAGTCGAAACAGAGCCCACGAACCAGCTGGAGTCGAAAGAGAGCACACGAAACAGCTGGAGTCGAAAGAGCGAACACGAAACAGGTGGAGTCGAAAGAGCGAACACACAACAGCTGGAGCCGAAAGAGCGGACACGAAACAGCTGGAGTCAAAACAGTGCTCTCGAAACAGCTGGAGTTGAAAGAGCGAACAAGACACAGATGGAGTCGAAAGAGCGCACATGAAACAGCTGGAGTCGAAAGAGTGAACAAGACACAGAGGGAGTTGAAAGAGCGCACACGAAACAGCTGTAGTAGAAAGAGCGCACACGAAACAGCTGGAGTCGAAACAGCGCACACAAAACAGCTGGAGTCGAAACAGCGAACACGATACAGCTGGAGTCGAAACAGCGAACACGATACAGCTGGAGTCGAAACAGCGCACACAAAACAGCTGGAGTCGAAACAGCGAACATGATACAGCTGGAGTTAAAACAACGCACACAAAACAGCTGGAGTCGAAACAGCGAACATGATACAGCTGGAGTTAAAACAACGCACACAAAACAGCTGGAGTCGAAACAGCGCACACAAAACAGCTGGACTAAAAAGAGCGCACACAAAACAGCTGGAGTCAAAAGAGCGCACACAATACAGCTGAAGTTAAAACAACGCACACACAACAGCTGGAGTCGAAACAGCGCACACAAAACAGCTGGACCAAAGAGAGCGAACACGAAACAGATGGAGTCGAAAGTGCGAACACGAAAAAGCTGGAGTCGAAAGAGCACACACGAAACAGCGGGACTCGAAAGAGCGAACACGAAACAGCTGGAGTCGAAAGAGCGCACACGAAACAGCTGGAGTCGAAACAGCGCACACGAAACAGCTGGAGTCAAAACAGCGAACATGATACAGCTGGAGTCGAAACACCGCACACAAAACAGCTGGAGTCGAAACAGCGCACACAAAACAGCTGGACTAAAAAGAGCGCACACAAAACAGCTGGAGTCAAAAGAGCGCACACAATACAGCTGGAGTTAAAACAACGCACACAAAACAGCTGGAGTCGAAACAGCGCACACAAAACAGCTGGACCAAAGAGAGCGAACACGAAACAGATGGAGTCGAAAGTGCGAACACGAAACAGCTGGAGTCGAAAGAGCACACACGAAACAGCGGGACTCGAAAGAGCGAACACGAAACAGCTGCAGTCGAAAGAGCGCACACGAAACAGCTGCAGTCGAAAGAGCGCACACGAAACAGCTGGAGTCAAAACAGCGAACATGATACAGCTGGAGTCGAAACACCGCACACAAAACAGCTGAAGTCGAAACAGCTCACATGAAACAGCCGGAGTCAAAACAACAGCTGGAGTGGAAACAGTGCACACGAAACAGCTGGACCAAAAAGAGTGAACACGAAACACCTGGAGTCGAAAGAGCGAACACGAAGCAGCTGGAGTCGAAAGAGCGAACTCGACAGGGCTGGAGTCGAAAGAGCGCACACGAAACAGCTGGAGTTAAAACAACGCACACAAAACAGCTGGAGTCGAAACAGCGCACACAAAACAGCTGGACTAAAAAGAGCGCACACATAATAGCTGGAGTCAAAAGAGCGCACACAAAACAGCTGGAGTTAAAACAACGCACACACAACAGATGGAGTCGAAAGTGCGAACACGAAAAAGCTGGAGTCGAAAGAGCGAACACAAAACAGCTGGAGCCGAAAGAGCGAATACGAAACAGCTGGAGTCGAAATAGTGTACACGAAACAGCACTAGAACCACCTGCTGAAGAGATCTTTTCCCCTGCTTCGAGGAGGATATGGCTTATAGTGTGCACTGCCTCATTCCGAATCTGCTCACTGAAAATGCTCTCCTCAGTCCCCTCCGAAACTGAGCTCTTCTCAACATCGCTCGTGGAAGGACCTGTGTGAACATTGTCGAGGTGTTCCATTGCCTTTAGGATGCTGTTTATAACTTATTGAAAGCTTACAGGCTGGTCAGGTGTTTCACCTTGTCTCATTTTTTGAGAAATCTCCGGACAACGAAGTCGTATTATCTCAGTGATGATGCCGTTGGTGGAAGAGGCTGCAAGACCATCGATCAGGGAAGACTTTCTTGAGGTTTCTCCCAAGGGATCGATGTTTTTCTTCACGCTCTCCGTTTTACGGCTTTTAGCTGGAGCTTTAACAGAGCAAAGCTTCACGAGTGTCTGTTTCATTGCTTCTTTAAGTTGAGTAACAACTCCTGCAATGATGCTGCATACATGGTCAGATGGGTCTTCTGGTGATCTGGGGAAAGACACATAATGACATGACAATGATGTGATGTGTCATAATTAACTACATGTTAAACTGCTAAAAAACTGTGTGTTGATTCAATTTAGTGGTCACATGACCTTTAAAGATGAAGGCAGGTGAGATGGGAGATTGAAAGCTATTCTAGTTGTTAGTCAAGGACTTACCTTTGAGACCTGGTATGCCCCTGAGCAGACTTCTCACGTAACTTTATTTCTGCATGGAGAACTGGCTGTATTCCTGCTCCATCGATGATCGTTGGCAGAATGCACTCGATGACTTGAGTCGCCAAGATTTTCACAATCGACGAGCACAGAATGACCAGTTCCAATTTCGTGAACTTAAAAGAACAAAAAGACAAAAGGTAAGGTACATTAGTTATATTGTTTTTCAATCCAGTTACTGATTCTTCATGAATGTAAAGAAAAAATAAAAAAAATACACACAATTTATAGTTTAAAAACAAATAAACAAAAAAACAAGACAAACAAAAAAAACCAAAAAAACCCAGAACCCTGACATGTGATTTTGATCAGGTGTGTTTTAGGCCACAGGTGATTCAGTAGACCATAATTCCCCAGTCATGTCAACAATTATTATAATTATATTCACTATTCAGTTATTTCAACTTCCATTGAAATTCACTACCAGTCAAAGGTTTGTTCAAATGGATGTTCTTTGTTTTTGCAGTCGCCTCGCGTTTCCTGGACCATAGACCCTTGCCTCGATATTTATATAGGAATATATTGTGTTTAGATGGAATGAAGTGTCTTGTGTGACTTAAATGGATGTTCTTTGTTTTTGCAGTCGCCTCGCGTTTCCTGGACCATGGACTCTTTCCTCGTTATTTTGTGGATTAATGCTTTGCTTTTTGAATTATTACCTTGCTTATTTTTGTGGATTATATACCTAGTGGATTTATTACCTTATGGACTATAGTTTGTTTTTGACCCTGCCTTTGTGTTCCTTTTTACCTGTCCAAATACTTTTAGTTACTTCATAATAAACTGACTTTTCCCCAGCGCATGCATCCAGCTCCCCTTTGTCACTGCATAACACTGATGCTCGCTCTACTATTTAACGATGGTCTTTGTGCTCCGATGCTTCTGAGAAACTCATCCTTGATTTAATTAAGATAAATATTTAAAAGAGTGTATAATCCACTGTAATACAAATATATTTCGTAAGCTACAAGTCACTTGTCTGTTTACAATAAAATAATTGTCAATTTAATTACACACAGGATCTTTAGACTCTTTTTTTAAGCATAGCATACACAATAGTCAAATACAGGATATGTTCATAGTTTGTAGTATATATTTAACTATTTCTTGCGTGTGTGTTTCATATAAATCGGGTTCGATGAAATTATCCAGGACTCAGAAGGACATGACAATTCGAATAAATCATGAACATAATCAGCCTGTAATGATTCATTTTTCAATAAAAATGATTACCTTGTATGACAGGTCTCTGTTCACACCGCTCCATTCCCTGAAATGAGGTAAAGTGCAGATTCTAAGTATATGATTTTAATATACAGTATATTTAAATAATAGATTATAGTAACGTAAACAAACGTACTCATCACTGAGACCAAAGACAATGTCTCGAATGTCCGTGAAGAACTTCACCTTCGTTTTATTGTTCATCTGGAGAAAGAAGTGGTTTAATCATTAATGCTGAAATAAATTATTGGGATTAGTTTAGTTTCTAGGCAGCCAGCTATCACAGCTCTTACAGACACAGTAAACATATTTCAGCCACATCATGAAATAAAACATTGACAATATCTTATCCATTGATTTGAAGACTGAAATTCTGAACTTACCCCTGAACGTGTGTTTCTGTCTGCTGGGATGTTGCTGTGATGTTGCTAGGATGTTGACATGATGTTACTGAGATGTTACTGAGATGTTGCTGAGATGTTGCTGTGATGCTGACATGATGTTGCTGAGATGTCGATGAGATGTTGCTGAGATGTTGCTGAGATGTTGATGTGATGTTGCTGAGATGTTGATGTGATGTTGACGTGATGTCGACGAAATGTTGCTGAGATGTTACTGAGATGGTGACGTGATGTTGATTTGATGTTGCTGAGATGTTGCTGTGATGTTGCTGAGATGTTGCTGTGATGTTGATGTGATGTTGCTGAGATGCTGATGTGATGTTGACATGATGTCGATGAGATGTTGCTGAGATGTTACTGAGATGTTGACGCGATGCTGATTTGATGTTGCTGAGATGTTGCTGTGATGTTGCTGAGATGTTGCTGTGATGTTGATTTGATGTTGCTGAGATGTTGATGTGATGTTGCTGAGATGTTGCTGTGATGTTGATTTGATGTTGCTGAGATGTTGCTGTGATGTTGATGTGATGTTGCTGAGATGTTGCTGTGATGTTGCTGAGATGTTACTGTGATGTTGCTGAGATGTTACTGAGATGTTACTGAGATGCTGCCATGATGGTGCTAAGATGTCGATGAGATGTTGCTGAGATGTTGATGTGATGTTGATGTGATGTTGCTGAGATGTTGATGTGATGTTGCTGAGATGTTGATGTGATGTTGACGTGATGTCGATGAGATGTTGCTGAGATGTTACTGAGATGTTACTGAGATGTTGACGTGATGTTGATTTGATGTTGCTGAGATGTTGCTGTGATGTTGCTGAGATGTTGCTGTGATGTTGATGTGATGTTGCTGAGATGTTGATGAGATGTTGCTGAGATGTTGTGATGTTGATGTGATGTTGCTGAGATGTTGACGTGATGTCTCTGTCTACAATGTTCGGGTTTGTTTATCTGGAAACCACAAAGAGTTCGTTATTAGCTGAGAGTTAATTCAGACATTCAAGTCCATGTCTACCAGAAACTTTTTTGGGGGGGTAAAGTGAATTTCCATTTCTACTCTTCATTAATGTTATTACGCATGTTATAAACCAGTGTTGTACGCTGATCGTCCATTTTATTAGGAACACCTGCACATTCATGCAGTTATCTAATCAGCCCACAAAACATCTAACCTTGAGGTTAGGTGAGGACTGTTGAAGATTAGAAAAAAAATCACATGGTCTTTTTCCAGTCTTCAGCTCTCCAGTTTGGGTGAGTCTGTGTCCATGATAGCATCAGATTCCTGTTCATGGCTGACAGGAGTGGTACATGATGTGGACTTTGACCCCAAGGTTTGATGTGTTGTGTGTTCTGAGATGCTTTTCTGCTTCACGGCGGTTGTAAAGAGTGATTATTTGAGTTACTATAGACTTCCTGTAGCCTATAGACTCAGACCAGTCTGGTCGTTCTCCTCTGATCTTTCTCACCAACAAGGTGTTTCAGCCCGCAGACCCTCTGCTAAAAATGTTTTGTCTTTTTCACACCGTTCTGAGTATAAACTCTAGAGAGTTTATATTGTGTGTGAAAATCCCAGGAGATCAGCAGTTTCTGAAATACTCAAACCAGCCCATCTGGTACCAACAACCAACAACCATGCCATGGTTAAAGTCATAGAGATCAGACTTTTTCTTCATTCTGATGTGAACATTAACAGAAGCTCTTGACCTTCTGTGTAAATGTGGTGAGATCAGGTGTACAGGTGTTCCTAATAAAGTGTATTTCCTAGCCTATTTGAGTAGCTTATCGGGTGTCTTCTTGTGTTACAGATCTGTTCAATTAAAAGCTGACTTTTGGGAGACAATCAACTTCACACTGTTTATTTTTAAGACATTTTTCCAGAAATCACTGAGACACAAACTGAACTGGGCTTAATGGGGGTGAAAATGGCAAAGTCTGCTATACAGTGTGATATAAATTTATCATATCCGACTACCACAGGTTCGTAAAACTAACAGGACTTGAGAGTTAAACGTTCAGTGTGTTTTCCGGTATTTAAATCAAGCTATCTATTTCAAAATCTATCTTGTTTCGCGGTTTAAAATTAAAAATAAATAGCAGAAGAAAAAAACACAAGCTACCTGTGAGATCGCTGACCGTAGAACCAGTGTGATGACCCTGAGAATTAAACATTTAAGAATCAGAACAGAAAAATCTAAAAGAACAGCGAACCTTGTGACGACATGTTTCCATGATAACAACTACATTACCCACAATCCTTCTCACAAAAAAAAGGAAAATGGTGAAATATGCCACTTAAATAATTCAAATTAAGTGAGGAAGTAATAAAGTACAGCGTTTAAAAAAGACACAATTAGAAAAGTGCACCGGAAGTTAGTGTAAAGATCTAAGATTAGCTTTGATTTAAATTTTGTTAGTTCCGGTTATCAGCAGCATTCAATCTGAATGAGTTTTCCAGTCATTTTAGCAGATAAAACGTAATAATTTGTATTTCACCACCAGAGGGCGCGCTGAGACCTTAAATCTCTTTCACCGGAAGCGGAAATCTGTCAATAGCGCCATCTTGAGGCCTTCATGCAGAAAATATTCATGTATCCGTGCAATACTTAAAAACAACATAAAAGGATCATTTGCATTGAAATGGAAATGAAATACGTTGTTGGCCTGCAATTTTGTAAAATAAAGTTTAATTAACATTAAAATGTTCCCTTCATGCAGAAAATGTTAAATATGGCTGAAATCTGAGTCTGATTTATGGAAGTCATACAGCACAGACCATCAAATGTCCACCAAATTTAGCCTTCATCTTCCCCTCATTATATATATATATATATATATATATATATATATATATATATATATATATATAAAACTTCTTATTTATTTATTTATTTATTCACTTCTTATTTGTGCACTTGAGTGTTGAGGTTCACTGGCACATAAGGGACATGTACAGCTACCAGTTTAGCATATTTAAAGGTGCACTAGGTAAGAGTAGTCTTTTCATTTTCAAAATTAAGTCTCTAATGGTTTGGTGGGTTCAGTTCAATTCAATTTTTTTTCGTATAGCGCTTTTAACAATGGACATTGTCACAAAGCAGCTTTACAGGATTATATAAATTCAGGATATACATTTTAAACTTTATCCCTTAGTTAGTTGGTTAGGTGGGTTTGACATTTGAATTTTTTTTTTACTCCCCTCCACCCCCAGAATCTCAGGTGGCCCATGGAGTATACAGGGTGTCCTAGAAGTCTCCATACATAGGGGACTATGTTTGCCAGCACCATGTTGGTCATGTCTCAGTTGGGCCATATCACTTCCAGTCTTTTTGAATTTGTTAATAAGTTTGGTAACAGTGTCGTGTCTGATGTGCTCGTATAGTGTATTTTCATTTATACTAAGCTAAGCAATCATAAAGTAAGACTAAGACTAAATAGTTATGTTGTGATAAGTAATAAGTAATCTATAGTGTATTTTCATTTATACTAAGACCAAATCATGTGTGATGTATAAGTAATCACGTAATTATTCTAAGGCCTAAAATCTTAAAATCAAAAGTAGGTCAATCAAAAGTAGGACAGGTTGGTGTATGACTTCACTTCAATCTGTGTATTTGTTGTGAACTCACTGCCTGTACACTCTGTACACTCTTCAGTTACAAATGTATTGTTTGTGTCCGGCCTGCTCTGCTGTACCCTCTGTGTGTGCAGGGGGACACTGAGTTTGTGTCTCACATGGTTAAGTCTGTATCTGTTACAAATGTATAGAAGAATTTCTTTGATCAAACTATGATTTAAATATGATTGTTATGTAACCCATCAGGTCCAATCAAAAGTTAAAATAATCAGAGCGATAAGAAATGTTTAATTCATCAAAGGCTTAATAATGATTGTGAAATGTATTTGAATCATGAAGAGAGAGTGACAATGTTAAATCAACATTTAAACATGATTATGTGGTAATAGTATATAGAATATTTTATTAATCAGAAAATAATAAGAGAATATTCATGGGGGTGAAACTAGGACAAATTGATGTAACTCCATCTTGTGGGACAAGCTGAGCACAAATTTCTTACTCGCAGTTTGTATCTTTTTCTTCTTAGCCCCCTAATTTGTCATTTCTTAGTGTGTATCCAGTATTATCTCCAAAGCTTCATGAGTGGGCCATTGTTCAAACTGCAGAAGATAGAAATAACTCAGTATGTGCTAGTTCTGATAAGGCCACCTGTGTTAGAGGAAATACACCAATGTTCAAGGGTGTGTGTGTGTGTGTGTGTGTGTGTGTGTGTGTGTGTGTGTGTGTGTGTGTTAGTTAGTATTGTATAAAAACATGAGCATTGATTGTATTTGTCAGATGATGTGCAGATGTCTTGGCTTGTTACTATGGTAATAAAGTCTAACACCTTTTTACCATCAAAAACCTCGAGACTCAGAATTTTTTTTATTTTTGCGGAAGATGATTTTCCACGACACTCGCCATGTTTCCTGTTAAAGGCCATCGTAACCTTGTGACAGCTTCCCGATCCAGCCATGAGAATGATTTCAATAAGTTCTTCTTTTGTCAAAGGAGTATTTAAAGGCTATCTGAACAAAAATGTATAAGTATATACAGTGGGTATAGAAAAGAATCAACCCCCTTTAAAATAATCACATTTTGTTGCTTTTCAGCCTGAAATGAAGACGGACACAGTTTTTGTTTTATCCAGCTGTATTTACTCAGTGCAACTTATAACATCCAAGTGAAAGATATAACACCAACATGTCCGAAAAAAATAAAAAACAGAATCACTGCGTTGGAAAAAGGATCACCCAATTGCTTTAATTTGCCTTAATTTTTTTAATTACAGCCTTTAGTCTGTTGGGATATGTCTCTACTAACTTTGCACATCTAGACTTTGCAATATTTGCCCACTCTTCTTTGCAGAACTGCTCAAGTTCAGTTAAATTTGATGGTGACCGTTTGTGGACTGCAGTCTTCAAGTCATTCCACAGATTTTCAATGGGGTTTAAGTCTGGGCTCTGACTAGGCCATGCAAGGACATTGTTGTGTTTGTGTACTTGTCAGGAGATGGTGCTGTAGTCCACATGTTGTTAGCTATAAAAGGTGTAGAGTAAGAATTGAAGTGTGTTGCACCTGTTACTAATTATGTAATGCCTGGCACTGTTGGCTTGCTTGTGGATTTGAATAAATCTTTAAGAATTGAGAAGTTTCTTGGCCTCGCTTAACAGGATTTAAACATAACAAATTGGCAACGTGGATTTTGCTGTTCTACATGAAAGATGTCTGCTGTTGCTTCTTTTCCTACGCCATTCTTACCATGTCCGGATGAGCCATCTATACCTTTTGACATTTGCTAAAGATGTTTGAGAACTACTTACTTGTTGTTAATGCATGAGGAGATGACTGACCAGTTGCAAGAAAGTGAGCTTTGTTTCTTCATTGCCTGGGAACAGAAGTTCAGAGACTGTTCTATACTTTACCAAACCAAGGAGAGACAATGGAGGATGCTATTGAGACTTTGAAACTGCACTTTATTCCTCGACGTAATGTTGTTGCTGAGCATCATGCATTTTAGAAAATGAATTCAAGCACCGGGGGAAACAAACCTGTAGTATGTCGCTTCTCTTCAGGACCTAGCAGCCACATGTGAGTTTGCATCTAATAATGATGAAATGTTGCATGACCAATTAGTGGAGAATGTCTGGGATTAGAGACTGATTTGACTCTTAACAAGGCTATTACTATTGCTATACAGATGGAGGCTGCTGGTGAACAAGCTAAAATTATTTCAAATCAGACTTCAGTACCTGTTCAAGCAATACAAGCAATGGGTGTGCCTGCTGTTGATCGTTACAAAAGAAAATCACCTTTGAAACCTTTGTCTGTGCCTTCAGAGTCTTCTGCTACTTCCTTGACTCGTGCATGTTATCGCTGTGGATCTACAAAGCATCTTGCAAATGATTCCAGATGCTCTGCAGTTTCTGTCAAGTGCAATAATTGTCAAAAGTTGGGACATTTTTCAAGAGTGTGTCACGTTCTGTACATGAGATTGAACTGCTGATGCTCTTTACATGCATGATTCAGTATCTAATAAGATAAAGTGTACTGCTACTATCACTACTGCATCGGCCTCTGTACCTGTGGAGTTGATTGTGGATTCTGGATCTTCCGTTTCCATTTTGCCCAAATCTGTGTATGAAATACACTTTAAACAAGCCTCCTTGCTGCCTCCTGTTAAATTAGTGACTTATTCACTGGTCACCAATACCAGTGCTTGGCTGTCTACCTGTTACTGTTATCAAGGATGATATTAACTGTAATATGTCAATCTTTATAGTTGAATGTGGCACTGCACTTCTTGGAATGGATTTGATTAATGGACTGCACCTCAAGTTTGAAGGATCTTCCATACTTCCAGGACCTGCTCAGTCACCAGCCCCTGTAATGCACCTTCCTGCTTCTGTGACTGTTGCTAAGCTAGGATGTGCAAAAAGGCTTTGTGCATAAAGTAAAAATTTCTCCAGATGTGAAACCTGTACGTCAGAAACTCAGACGGTTACCATTATCTGTTAGAAATCCTGTCAGTGATGAACTTCACCGCCTTCTTGACTTGGGTGTCATTGAACGAGTGGATGCATCATAGTGGATTTCTCCAATTGTAGTTGTTCAGAAGAAGTCGGGTGGCATTCGTATGTGTGTAGACCTGCGAGAACCAAACAAAGCTGTTGTTGCAGACAGTTATCCTTTGCCCCATATTGATGAGTTGATGTCTATGCTGCATGGAGCAACTGTCTTTTCTACAACTGACTTGCAGAATGCTTACTTCCAGCTTTTGTTACATGAAGAAAGTCGTGATCTGACTGCATTTATCACCCATGAAGGACTATTCAGATTCTGTCGAGTACCTTATGGCCTAGCTTCAGCTCCATCTACATTTCAGAAAATGCTAGCAACTGTACGGCAAGGATTGCCAAACCTAGCCAATTATCTGGATGATGTCATTGTCTCGGGACGCACAAAAAGTGAACATGACCACATGCTCAAGGTGGTTATTCAGCGCATACACGACGCAGGCTTACAGTCGAATGATTCAAAATGTCACTTTAATAAAAGCAGTTTGTGCTTCCTTGGTCATACTGTATCTGCACAGGGTATTTACCCAGATCATCTCAGTGCAATGCTTCATACTCCTGATCCTAATGATGCACACCAGCTCCATTCTCTTCTTGGATTGTTGTCATGGTACAATAAATTCATTCCAGATTTCGCCACAGTAGTAGAACCATTGCGTGCTTGCATCAGACAAGGTTCTGAGTTCAGCTGGTCAAATGAAGCTCAGAAGAGTTTCAGTACTGTAAAGGAGTTGTTACTTCAAAGCCCTGCTTTATCATTGTTTGACCCTAACTTGCCCTAAGTCACAGATTAAAAATTGTGAAGTTTGCTTGTCTTCTGATAAGACTACAACTGTCCGTGCTGCACCTTTACAACCTGTACCTTTTCTATCTATGCCATGGGAAAAAGTGGCTGTTGACATTGTTGGCCCATTTGAAACCACCACCTGGGATTGTCGGTATATTATGACATTAATTGACTATCATAGTAAGTGGCCAGAAGTAGCATTCACTTCTTCAATCACAAGTAAAAATGTGATCAACTTTTTGACATCAGTTTTCAGCAGATTTGGAAATCCTCATTACATTGTATCTGACGATGGATGTCAATTCAAGTCCGTGGAATTTGCTGCATTTCTGAAAGATAGAGACATTCAACAAATACATACGTCAGTCTATCATCCAGCTGCAAATGGAGTTATCGAGAGATTCCATCGAGTACTGAAGAGTTCTATTCAATCTGCTATTCTGTCTGGAAAGCCATGGAAATCAACAGTAACAGAGTTTCTTCAAACTTACCGTGCTACTCCACATCCTGTTACTGGACAGTCTCCTTCTGAGTTGCTCTGTGGTAGAAAAATGCATACTCGTCTCAATGTTCTTCCTTTTCCTATCCCCTGTAAGGATGCTGCTGTGAGTCAGAAAGTGTCATTGTCTCAAAAGTAGATGAAAACATACAAGACCTCAAATGAAGAACTCCTAAGTTCAAACCTGGAGACTTGGTGCGTATAAAAATTCCTGTTCATGTTCCTAAAGGACATCCTAGATTCTCAAAGCCTTTGAAAATAATACGTCTCATCTTTCTCCAGTTTGTGCACCTATGGAGGATGTCATTAAGCATGATCTTGTGTCCTTGCCCCTCCAGTCTGTTCCTTCCTTATTGTGTTGCCTAAAAATGAGCTTGTGAACTTGCCAACTCAAACTGCCTCTCCATCTGTTCCTGAAAGGTCTTCATCACGAGTGAAACACCCTCCATGTTGGTTGCAGGATGATGTCACTTAATACTAATGTCATCTCTGACATTGTTAGTGTTATATCTTTGACTTGGATGTTATAAGTTGCACTGAGTAAATACTACTGGATAAAACAAAAACTGTGTCCGTCTTCATTTCAGACTGAAAAGCAACAAGAATTAATTATTTTAAAGGGGGTGATTCTTTTCTGTGTGTGTGTGTGTGTGTGTGTGTGTGTGTGTGTGTTTTATTTTATGACTTCTACATTATCAAGTCAGTACAAAAACATTTTAGATTCCCAAACATTAGTTTTCTAGCACAAAATGAAATGTTACAGAAAAATGTTTGTATGTCATTAAAGAAAGCAGCATATTACGTAAGAGACACTTTTCAGACAGTAAACACAATTAAGGCTGCTATGTTTTGCTGCAAAAATAAGAAGCGAGTGCGAAAGTCAAAGTCTGCAGAAGAACTGTGGCTGGTTCTGCAAGATGCTCAATAAAACTTACCAGCTCATTTCCTTATAAAACTGCACAACATTTTTTTGAGACACCAAATATTGACTTTGTTTCATTTACTACTGTTTACTGCTCTTTATGCTGTTTTTGTTCATGTAGAAACATTTAATTTCATTATTTTAAAGACATCTTTGCTGTACAGCATTTCTTTGCATGTGCCTAAGACTTTTGCACAGTACTGTACATGGAGCTCAGAAAACTTTAGGAACCTAGAAAGAGTTCATACTGAAGAGCAGGGGTTTGTGTGTATACACTAGGACATGATATACCCACAGCTTGTTTATGGTCATGCTGATCTCCAACCTGTGTGATGTCAGTGAATCTGAAACTCTGCTGCCCTTATAGAATATAACAACAAAGCATACTCTAAAAGCATAATCTAATAATCAATATGAGTTAACAAGCATAATCAATATGTATAATCAATACTTGAAGTATAATTATAACCGTAAAATACATTCTAATCAGACTATAGTCTCAATGTGTACTGAGTCAGATGAATCCTGTGTTTTACTGCACAGCAGGTGTTTTTCTGTATCATCCACTATTTTCTCTGCATAACCATATAACAGCACTTAGACATCTTGTTAGAAGAATGCTGTGTTTTCCTGCACAACAGTTTCCTCCCATGGCAATAAATTAGCAATTAGACATTCACCAAAACTGTGTTTTCAATCAAGACCCCTTTAAGGCTTGCAGACCAGTGTTGAGCGGAAGATAATGCCTACAGAAAAAAGAGCATGGGGCTGGGATGAAACCCAGAAAATCATTAAGGTAAAAGAGTGAATTTGGGGACAGAGTGAAAATCGTGTCCTGATAAAACCTTTTTAAAATAATCAAATGACTGCACATGTGCCACAAATGTGACCTTGTCCAGAGAAACCCTTATAGAACATATCAGTTAACTACGCATGCGCCACAAATGTACATATCATATAGACATGAATAATTAATTAAGGCCACGGAGATTGGTTTGTTTTTAGAAAGAAAAGTTTAAAACTCCGCCTAAGGATAAGTTTACTGTTTCAGAAAAGTATATAAGGGCATGTGTGTGTTTGCATAATTCAGACTTTCTGTCTCACTTTATTGTTGTTTCAGTAAAGTTTGATTTCTTTTTGGCATCTACAAACCCTTTGTCTCTGGAGTTTTTTAACTTCGGCTGGAGAGATTTTTTCCACAACAATTTCCATTGCTGTAAATAAGTGCATAGTAAAAGTCAAAATACATAAAATATATATGATTGTGTATGAACATGTGTTTTAAGTTGTTTTTAATTTGAAACTATTATTTATTAATGTATATTTAAATAAGTGCAGAGGTGCTGCTAGTCCACTGACCCACTGTACAGTGAGTACAGTCACCTGTCGGTCTCCTGTCTCTTGTCCTATCTGAAAGTCCTAAACATGACATTAGTGATTGTCCTTGACTAACTTACAAGTTTAACATAAAAAATAAAAATATATTAATTCAAAACAACAGCAAGATGGTCTTTAACCATGGTATGTTAACAAGGCAGGTAACACTAACTGACCACACCAATCCTCAAATATTAGTGGATTTTATTATTTTTTTAAAACATTGATGTAACTATACACACACATACTACATACACATGTCTGTGTGTTATAAATATTTTAAATCAATGCATTTATTGGCTAATAATTACCACACTTCCAGGAACTATCTGAAGTCTACATGAATCACGTGATGAACAAGCGTTCTGAACTTCTGTTGACACAACTCTCTCTCTCAAGGGCTCTGAACAGGATAAAAGATTATAGCCCAACTAAAGCTCAAATGTAGGGGGCGTGTCCCTCTGTGTAATCACCTCGAATCTACAGCACTAGGCTGGTGCACTTCCCAGCTGCCACTCATTAGTTGTTGTTTTTTTTTTCTCTTAACAATTAATGACTGTGGCTGTGTGGCATGACTGAACAGTACAGGGTTTATGTGTCAGGGGCTATATTTTACTTCCCTGAACTGTGCAACTGTGCCCTAATGTGTGAAACATAACTAATTAGTCAGCTAGCTACCATCCATTTACATTTATCCATCCAACACTGCTTAGTCTGGGTAACTACTGCCTTCTGCCTCTGTACATAACCAACAGATAGAAACATTTCTACAGACCAAAACATGAAGCCAATAAATGTACAATTATGCAAATATATGGTTTGTGTTTTTCATGCAATTTGGGGTATTTTTTTATAAGAATAAAGGATGCTTATATGAAAAATACTAAGCAGGTGTAGCAGTTAGCCTAATAAAAAAATAATAATAATAAAAGCTCCAAATAATACATTTCTGCCTCATTACTGTGGTGCTTGAAAGTCTGTGAACCCTTTAGAATTTTCTATATCTGCATAAATATGACCTGTGACATCCTATAACATCAGAATTTCACACAAGAGCTAAAAGTAGACAAAGAGACAATAATATACATAGTCATTTATTTATTTATTGAGAAGTGAGCCAATATTACATCTGTGAGGCAAACATACCTGCCCTTTGCTTTCAGTATCTGGTGTGACCCCCTCGTACAGAAATAACTGCAAGGCTCCAATAATTACTGCTTTGTTTACAGAAACAATCAGATTTGAGACTAAACCCTGCATTAGCTTCATTTAGTGCTACACACTCTTCTGGTCTAATCCATGTTCCTGTTAGAACATTAAACCCCTAATCAGTAATAGTTTCATTTACAATCATCACTTCAGATGCAAGAGAGCCAATATTTAACAGAACCTTTAACAGAACCAAAAGTGCAATCAGTATGATCCAATTGTGTGTTAATTAGGTTACTAAAGCAAAGTGTTTCTACATTTCTGTTTAACTTTGGGGAACAGACAGACACCTACTAAAAGGAAAATAAAAAAATAAAAAGTGTTTGGTAAATTATGAGGCAGTCTAAAACAGAAAATAAATTAATATATAAAAACATGACAAGAATTCTAGCTGGGTCAACTGATGGAGGAAACCATACCCCAGCTCCCATAGCTTCTACATAAGAGCCAGGAAATCTTTCTTGGTGGCCTCTAACACAGAAAATAACACCTCAGTAAGAATCTGAAGTCTGTGAAAATAAAAGGAGAATGTCACCTGGGACTCACAGAGGCAGAAAATGGTGCATATGTAGAAGATTTAAAAACTCAACATCCAGTAGGCAAACAGATCCAAAATAATATCCATAAGTCACAAGGCAAAGCAGGGACAAAACATCAATCATCAAAAGTCACATCAAAACAGGAGCACTAGGCAAGAGGCAAAGACAATTTACAGGCAAACACTGACCAAACCACACTAAACACTTTACACCAAAGTGCAGGTTCACATGGTTTATATAGCATGGGAACAGGAAATGATCAAGGTAAAGGAAGTAGAGGTTTTGAAATTCAGGAGAGGGTGCCCTCTGGTGGTCTGGAAGGGAAATGTCCAGGCTAGATGTTAAAGATATTGCAGTCATGTTAATAAATAGATGGTTCGTTATATTGCCTAATGGCAGTTTATCATAAACAGATATAGAAAGAAAAATAAAAAAATAAAGATACTGACCTCTCATCACTTCTTTACTCACTTGCTTTGATGGAACTACTGGACATTGTCAAAACATTAGCTCCTGCAGGAATCTTACAAAATGGTCATCAAAACATCAAGAACCTTGGCATAATTTTTATTTATTTATTTAAATTGACAGGAAGTCTATAGTAACTCAAATTATCACTCTTACCAACCATGGTGAGCGGAAAAGCATCTCAGAACACACAAGACATCAAACCTTGAGGGGGATGAGCTACAACAGCAGAAGACCACATCAGGTTCCTCTCCTGTCAGCCAAGAGCAGGAGTCTGAGGCTATCATGGGTACAGACTCACCCAAACTGGACAGCTGAAGACTGGAAAAAGACCAGGTGAGATTTTATTTCTAATCTTCAGTTTTGATGAATCTGTTCCCATGAGCATGTAAATCTCATAAAAAGCTACTTTAACCTCAATTGTACAGTTACAGGCCTGAGTGACTATTGGTTCTGTTCTACTGCAGTGACTTCAAACCTTCATGCAACATTTTACACTGAAACTGCAGCACAGCAACAACAGCGAGTAGCCGTTAGCTAACGTTAGCTGGCTAACTTGTTGCTATGTTAATGAGAACTCTAATGGCGACCATTAGCTTCTCAAAACACTGATTAGTCACTGTGTATGTATATTAATTGATCTAAAGTCAATCCTGCTATAAGCTAATGTAAAAGTAGAGAAGGGGAACTTTACACTGTTTAACATGTTGTTTAGACATCACTCTGTAAATGGGGAAGGAAGTGTTCATTGAGAAGACCAGCCCAAGCTAGTAACAGCAGCTAATGCAGCGTCGCACTTACATTTATCCTCCAGTTCTACAAACCCATATACAACACAAATAGCACATGTTCCAACAGTCTCTCTCACCATTTGAACCACATGAGTCCGTTAACTTCTCTTTTTAAACCCTAACATAGAGCTGCTTAGCCAAGCTCCTGAACTGTGCATTAGCTCGCTCGCTACCTGAGATCTTCCACTATGCTGAATGTGTGCTCCCACTGTTAAAGTCTGCAAACACTAACCTTTTAATAAAACACTGTCCTTTCCAACACACAACTTTATTTTCATCAACAATGGCTGCTTTAAAAACAGACTAATTAGACTTATGTGCAGGGCCGGCCTGAGGGGTTGTGGGGCCCTATAGGCGAGATCATGAATATGGGCCCCACTGATGTAAAAACTATCATAGCACTACAATATGGTGAGTGAAGAGCACATAACAATTACATTTTCCATATTTAAGTGTATAGATGTTTATTAAGTGCAACATATTCAATGTAATAATACAACAGCTGTATCAGAACTATATGTATAAAATACAAATATTTAAACAAATATATTATATTTGAACTTGAAAATAAAATAAATAAATATACATAAAACAATTCAATAAAATTAAAATTCAAATATAAATAAAATATGAATAAAAAATATAAGCACGATTCACACAGACAGCAGATCTTATCAGAAAGGCTACAGATCTCTTCTAGATCTCTTCTTTAATGGCTTTAAAATAAACACAGCACAATTTATTTTTCTTTATTGTATTGGGCCTTAGTGGGAGATGGGTATAATTATCATTTATTAAAACAGGAGTATTAATAATACAGCGATAAATAATGTCAAGCAGAACAGACCTTTACTTTGAGCTTGCTTTTCTTCATCTGCTTTTCTTTTTTTCCTTTTTTCAGCTCCCGAAAGACACCATTTAGGAGCCATGTTATACCACAACTAGCATTCTTTCTTTTTTCTGTTAATTTAATTAAAATGAATCGCATCTTTTGATGTAACGTGTGATGAGACGTCATGGTGTTATGAAATACTAATCACTCAGTGAAGTCACTATTACCATAGTCATGAGAATATTGGGAACTTTCCAACCAATAATAATGAGACTTCTGTTTTTACAGACTGCCTTTTCTGTCATGCATTTGTCTTATACTTATGCTTAGTACTTATTCATAAAGAGTAAACAGTGCCAAAGAATAAAATAGGACATTTCCCCGCATTTCTGTCGAACGTGAGAAATGAACATTTTGAAGCAAAGTGTGGAATCCTGTGGATATGAATAATTACGGTACTTGAGTCCTCCTCAATCCATCACTGCGTGAATAAATTATACAAATTACTGTGATATGGTGTATTTTTCTAATGTTTTCTGCTTTGTTATACTAATGTTTTGTATTTTTTTGTCATTTTCAGTAATTTGTCATGTTATTTAGAGCTCACCCTTTTACTTGTGTAATATGGAGGAGTTATTTAGTCCTCACCGGTTTTGTGATTTGTGTGTGTGTTATTTAATGAGGTACATGTGAGTACGTGTTTGACGCACTTACTTCTCATTGCAAGAAAACCTGAAATCGTGAAAACCTTTAAGTCAGATGGACCCATCTGGCAAGTCGGGGCCCCAGGGGACCGCCTGTTTCGCCTGTTGCGAATACAGCAATACAGTCCTCCTGGATATAGTTATATACATCAGCCCCGTCTAACTGGCAGAGGAGGAGGTGTTGCACTCATTTATAATGAAAATCTAGGCGTCACACAAAAACCTAGCCATAAGTTCAACTCCTTTGAAGTTCTTCATACTAGTATAACATATGTAACCACTTGGGGTGTCGGGGGTGTCAGGGATGGGTAGTACCTCTGACGGGAGGGCATGTGGTGCTCCCCGAGTAGCTCTCCCACGTTGGGCTCCACCTGATACTCAGCTCTCACCAGTGGCTCCCCGTAGCTGTCTGCATGCAACAGCGGCCACACCCCGGGCAACGGCTTCCACTTGCCGGCAAAACCTGGTGAGGGTAGCCGCAGGGTCTCAAACCCTCGGTGACTCAGGGCTTGTCTACCTACTCATGCGAAGACTGGATCCGGCGGACTACGCGGAGGAAACCACTAGACTGGTTCAACGGGCAGGAAGGCGGACCCAGCAAAGCGTCGTGGAGCGCAAATAGGGCACAGTGAGACACAAAGGACACTGTTGACCATCCACTGCATCCCAACCTATCTCCAGTCGTCTCGACTTGTCTTGCCACTGGATCCTGATAAGAAGGGACGAGAGAGTGAGGCTGACGACCTGCGCAACTCTTCCTCACTATAATCCAATTCACGCGCGAGTCAAGACATCACAGCAAAAAGTCCTGTGGCGACAGGCGAGTGGCGAAGCAGCAGGTTTGGATACACTGTAAGCTGTAGCCACAGACCTGCACACAGGCGGCCCAGGCCATCAGGTCGTTCTCTACTGGAATGAAGTAGCAGTGGAGTCCGGCAGCCCCCTGGGTGTCTGAGCAGCCCTCTTCAGGATCTCTCTGCTCACCTCCACAGCATGAGGAAGGGGCTAGAAAAGGTGCCCTAAAAATAGCCTGCTTCATCACACCCTGGCCTGCATACCGCGGCAGGCGGGGATCCCAACCACGCGGTCGAAACACTAAGAAAACCTCGGTGACACCACTTACCTTCGGCACATGGAATGTGCGCACCCTCATGGACAACCCTAAGGCTGACAGACCTGAGAGACGGACAGCACTCGTCGCACACGAACTTGATCGGTACAACATACATATCGCAGCTCTGAGCGAAACCAGGCTCGCGGATGAAGGTCAGCTAACAGAGGCTAAGGCAGGATACACATTCTTCTGGAGTGGACGCAGTAGCGAAGAGCGTCGCGAAGCAGGGGTGGGCTTTGCCATCAGATCGAACCTGATTAGCAAGCTAAGCAGCCTCCCTAAAGGACTCAACGAGCGGCTCATGCATATGCGGCTCGCCCTCAAAGGAAAGCGCCACGCCACCATCATCAGTGCGTATGCCCCCACCATGACAAATCCCGAAGAGACCAAAGACAAGTTCTATGAAGACTTGGAGACTCTCATAACATCTGTACACAGGGAAGACAAGCTCATAATTCTCGGAGATTTTAATGCCAGAGTTGGTACAGATTGTCAGGCATGGAAGGGAATCATTGGGAGAAACGGAGTCAGCAAAAGCAACAGTTACGGACATCTCTTACTGAAGACCTGTGCAGTGCACGACCTCCTCATCACCAACACAGTCTTCCGTTTACCAAACCGTAATAAGACGTCTTGGATGCACCCACGCAGCAAGCACTGGCACCTTATTGACTATGTCATAGTCAGGAGACAGGACAGGCAGGATGTCAGGGTGACAAAGGCCATGTGTGGTGCAGAATGCTGGACTGACCACAGACTCATCATCTCCAAAGTCAACATGCGCATCCAGCCTATGCGGCGCCCTCAAGGCAAAAAGGCTAACAAGCGACTGAACGTGACCAAGCTGGAACAGCACTCTGTGCATCAAAATCTCTGTGAGGACCTGGACAGCAAGCTGAGCCAACTCAACCTAGGCTCAAACAGCGCAGAAGAGGACTGGACAGCCTTCCGGGACATGGTGTATAGCACTTCTCTCACTCATCTGGGCCAGAATACTCGCAAACACCAGGACTGGTTCGATGAAAATGATGAAGCGATCCAGAAGCTGCTTGACGAGAAGCGCCAAGTCCACAGAGACTTTCAGCAAGACACTTCGTCTGCCTCCAAAAAAGCAGCTTTCAAATCCATCAAAGGCAAGGTGCAGGCAAAGCTAAGAGAAATGCAGGACTCTTGGCTCAGCAACAAGGCAGACGAGATACAGAAGTATGCTGACAGCAACAACTCCAAGCGCTTCTACGATGCCCTCAAGACCATCTATGGGCCACAGTCCTCTGGTACTTCTCCATTGCTAAGTGCAGATGGAACCACTCTGCTCACTGAGAAAAAAGCAATCCTGGAAAGATGGGCAAATCACTTCAACAACGTTTTGAATATGCCCTCCTCCATTAATGACGAAGCCATCGCTCGCATGCCACAGGTTGACATTAATACATCCCTGGCAGAGCCTCCAACAGAATCAGAAGTACAGAAAGCAATTAAGCTGCTCTCTAATGGCAAGGCTCCCGGCTCCGACTCCATCCCAGCTGAAATTTACCAGGCAGGAGGACCAGTCCTGGTACACAAGCTAACTGAGCTCTTCCAAACTAAGTGGCAACAGGAAGTCATCCCCCAGGAACTCAAGGATGCCTCCATTGTCCATCTCTACAAGAGGAAAGGAAATAGGCAGTCTTGCGATAACCACCGTGGAATCTCACTCCTTGCCATTGCCGGCAAGATCCTCGCTAGAGTCCTCCTAAACCGACTCATACAGCACATGGAAGACGGACACCTGCCAGAGAGTCAATGTGGCTTCAGAAAAGGGCGTGGGACAGTTGACATGATCTTCGCCGCCCGTCAACTCCAGGAGAAGTGTCAGGAACAGAACAGAGATCTCTACATGACGTTCGTTGACCTGACCAAAGCCTTCGACACTGTCAGCCGTGAAGGACTCTGGAAGATCATGAGAAAGTTTGGCTGTCCAGACAAGTTCATCAACATGGTACGTCAGTTCCACGATGGCATGCTTGCTCGAGTACTGGATGACGGCGATTCCTCTGATGCATTCCCAGTCACCAACGGAGTCAAGCAGGGCTATGTTCTCGCACCTACGCTCTTCAGCATGATGTTTTCGGCGATGCTGTCAGATGCTGTCTGCAATGACGAAGAAACCAACATTAAGATCAGGTTCACGACCGATGGCAAACTGTTCAATCTACGGAGGCTACAAGCAAAGACCAAGGTGGAAGAGGACTCTGTGTGCGACTTCCTGTTCGCAGATGACTGTGCTCTCAATGCCGCCACAGTGGACAAGATGCAGCAGAGCATGAACTGCTTTTCCGCTGCCTGCAAAAGCTTTGGTCTCACCATCAGCACCAAGAAGACCGAAGTCCTACACCAACCCGCCCCGTAGAAACCATATGTAGAACCGGTCATCACCGTGGAAGGAGAACCCCTGAAAACTGTCGACAAGTTCACCTACCTTGGCAGCACGCTTTCCAGATCAGTGAACATCAATGATGAAGTTGAATTGCGGATAGCCAAGGCGAGCTCAGCATTTGGACGGCTACGTGTGTCAGTGTGGGAGAGGAGAGGCATCAAGTTGGCCACCAAGGTGAAAGTGTACAGAGCAGTTGTACTCCCCAACTTACTGTATGCTTGTGAGACATGGACAGTCTATGCACGTCATGCCAAGAAACTACACCGCTTCCACATGAACTGTCTGAGAAAGCTTCCAAAAATCTCCTGGCAAGAAAAAGTTCCAGACACAGAGGTACTCTCTAGAGCCGATCTTCCCAGTGTTCACACCTTGTTGAGGAAAACTCAAGTCAGATGGGCAGGACACCTGGTTCGGATGCCTGACACACGCCTCCCCAAGAGGCTCTTCTATGGTGAACTAGCAGAAGGCAAGCGCTCACACGGAGGTCAGAGAAAACGCTTCAAGGACACACTCAAAGCTGCTCTCAAGAGCTTTGAGATCAACCCCAACACCTGGGAGACAGTAGCGCTAGACCGACCAACCTGGCGCTGCCGTACAAGCCAAGGTGCCACCGCATACGAGCAAAGCAGGACTGTTGAGGCTCAAAGGAAACGCGAGCTGCGAAAGTCCAGAGCTAACATCTTGCCCTCAGCTACAGCAGACCACATATGCCCGACATGCGGCAGAGCCTTCCGTGGTCAAATCGGACTTATCAGCCACAGCCGGACACACCCTACCCTATCTTCTTCACTACCTATGTGATGTCCTTGGTCATCGTCGACAACGACGGACGAACATCATCATGTAACCACTAAAAATAAGTCTACTGAGTCGATTCCACTTATTATTATTTACAGACCCCCAGGGCCATACTCTGAATTTCTTAGTGAATTCACAGACTTTATCTCGAACCTGGTTGTTTCTCTAGATAAAGCATTAATTGTCGGTGACTTTAATATTCATTTTGATAACCCAGAAGATCCTCTGAGAACAGCGGTTGTGTCTATTTTAGATTCAGTAGGGGTCAATCAGAATGTAATAGGGCCCACTCATAATGGTGGTCACACTATTGACATTATACTAACATACGGATTAAATATAGAAAATATAGTCACACTTCTGCAGTCTGAAGCTATCTCAGATCATTATCTCATCTCGTGTAAATTGCGCATTGATCATAATATATGCACTTTACCACGCTACTGTGTCAAACGTACATTCACATCAGCTACTGCACAGAGTTTTATCGATAACCTCCCAGAGATATCAACTATGATTCGATCACCGTCTGATCCCATAGAACTTGATCAGGCGACTGAAAGCTTAGAGTCAATGTTCCGCTACACACTAGATAAGGTAGCTCCACTTAAAAGAACAATAATTAGAGAGAAAAAGCTAGCACCCTGGTATAATGATCACACACGCACCTTAAAACAGATCACTCGGCAATTAGAACGTAAATGGCGTCAAACCAAATTGGTAGTATTTCAAACAGCATGGAAGGAGAGCCTCCTGAACTATAGGAAATCTCTCTACCTTAACTGAAGATAACAAAAATAATCCCAGATTCTTATTTAATACTATAGCAAAATTAACTAGGAATTAAACCCCCACAGAAACAGACAAACAATCATTATATAGCAGCGATGATTTCATGAGTTTTTTTATTGGCAAAATTGAAAATATTAGACAAGAAATTCAGACTATTAATTTAAAACCAGACAGTCAAACTAACCCTGTAGATAATAATATAGCAATATCAGATCAACGATTAGAGTGCTTTACTCCCCTTAGAGAGACCGAACTAATTTCATTAATTTCTTCTTCAAAACCATCAACTTGTATACTAGATCCCTTACCTACATGTTTCTTCAAATAGATTACTCCAGAAATAATCAAACCCCTTCTAAAAATAATCAACTCTTCCCTTAGCACTGGCTATGTACCTAAATCTTTTAAATTAGCAGTTATCAAACCCCTGATTAAAAAACCTGACCTCGACCCCTGTCAATTGTCCAGCTGCAGGCCAATATCAAATCTCCCCTTTATCTCCAAGATCTTAGAAAAGGTTGTAGCACAGCAGCTATGCTCGTACCTTAATAGGAATAACATTCATGAAATGTATCAGTCAGGATTTAGGCCTCATCATAGCACAGAGACAGCACTGGTTAAAGTGGTAAATGACCCACTGATGGCGTCTGATCAGGGTTGTGTCTCCATGCTTGTGTTGCTTGACCTTAGTGCAGCTTTTGATACAATTGATCATACTATTCTCCTTGGTAGACTAGAAAACGTTGTTGGCATTAAGGGAACGGCCCTCTCCTGGCTCAGGTCTTATTTGACTGATCGTCATCAGTTCGTAGATGTAAATGGTGAATGCATACTGAGGTAAAGTTTGGTGTTCCGCAAGGTTCTGTTTTAGGCCCACTGCTTTTTTCTTTATATATGCTACCTCTGGGTCAAATTATTCGTAAACAAGGAATTAGCTTCCACTGTTATGCTGATGACACACAGTTGTATGTTTCAGCAAAGCCAGATGACAGACACCAGTTTAATAAAGTTGAGGAATGTGTAAAGAACATTAGACACTGGATGCTCATTAACTTCCTCTTACTAAATTCTGACAAGACAGAAGAACTTATATTAGGACCACATGCAGCTAGAAGTAAGTTTTCTGATTCCATAGTAACTCTGGATGGCCTTTCTGTTTCATCATGTGCAGCAGTAAAAGACCTTGGTGTGATTATTGACTCCAGTCTTTCCTTTGATGCCCACGTAGATAATATTACTAGGATAGCCTTCTTTCACCTCAGAAATATTGCTAAGATAAGAAATATATTGTCACTACATGATGCAGAAAAATTAGTCCATGCTTTCGTCACCTCTAGGTTGGATTATTGTAATGCCTTACTGTCTGGGTGTTCCAGTAGGAGCATAAACAAACTCCAGTTAGTCCAGAATGCAGCTGCAAGAGTCCTTACTAGAACCAGAAGATATGACCACATCACCCCTATCTTATCCACACTGCATTGGCTCCCAGTGAAATTTCACATTGATTATAAAATACTACTATTGATTTATAACATTTTGTTTTTGTTTTGTTTGCCCCGGTGCATTATGGGAGTATCCCAAAGTTCCACTGCGTCATATACTTGTGTCATAGTTCAATGTGTTGTTCTTTACGTTACTTTCTCAGGTTGAAGAGCAGAAAGAGGCATTAAGAGTGTTTTATTTTATTTTATTTTATTTTCAGGCATGTAGACAATGCTGTTACTCCTGCAGTGTAACTGAGTGGAAATGCTTTTGTGTAAATGTTTTTTTATTATTATTCTTACACTCACAAAGAAACATATATACAGAGGATTTACAAAATGTACAATCCTTATACCGCCAAAGGAAATAAACAGAAAGAAATGAAAATATACAAAAATGTACCAAACACATTATCAGTGGAATAACTTAAAATGTATAAACAGGAGAAACCCAGATAGCATGTAGTAATGGGCCCGAGCTCGGCAGCCCCGCGGCTCCTGCGGCTCAGACTCGGCATCGGCATGTATAATCCGGGCCAAATGTGGCCCACAGCTCACTCTGGCACATGTGTGTTTGTTACAGCGGTAAAGTACTAGGCCAGTTCTTGTTCTCCATATTTAACTAGCCCAGATCTGGCTTTAGAGTCTGGGCCACTTCTGGCAATGACTCGGCTTCGTTCAATCAGATACATTGATGGAGCAATAATTATATGATTAACATAAAATTTACTTAATTCCCTGACAGGATGTGATAATTTGTTAACTTCACGTATAATGTCGTGAATTTGTCAAAAAACAAAGTATCTGAGGTAAAACATTAAATTAAAAATAATAATAGTAGAAGACAGAACATTCACTAATATTTATAACAGTAGCAAATATATTTAGGTATAATGCAGCAGGTTGTTCTTTTATATGCTTTTATTTAATTTAAAGGCGCTTCATTGCGCTCTCAGGTGATTTCATCTCCACTCACACAGCAGTGAGAGTGGTCTTGTACCTGTAGTAATGGGAGATGCCCACCATGTTTGTGCGGTTTGGACACAAACAAAACAATGGATTATTTACCAAGAGATATGAGGCCATTTAGATAAAACAATTGGGGTAAGCATCGATTCATGTTTACATTTGGAGTATTTTACTTTGCAGATGTTCATAAAGGACCTTGTAGAAAGTGAATGTTCACGCTGCACTAAACTTTGATGAGCAGCACTCTGACCCATGTATATACAAGTAGAAAGATCAGGTCGTTTGTATTTTTACTTTCCACACTCTTCTTATTTTTATGAATGCAATTGTATTAAGTGAACGCTTTTTTATTCCATATTTCTTCAAGGACAAAAAAGGTTTTTAGTGAGAGTTATGAGGATTTGTTTTTATTATTAAGTAATAGGCTATTATAACTACACACATTTGTTTCTCAATGGTGGCTTTTAAGCTGGGCAGATGAACGCTGTCTGTATATTCAAACGCTGGTAACCTTTGTTATTACACATATATTTCACAGAAAGACTTGTGTAAGTTTTAAGTTTACATTCATACTGAGCTTGAAAATGGTACATAGAGGACTAATTTCAAATCTTGCATAACAATGACGTATTTTTGTAGCCGGTGGCTACTGATTGGATGATGGTCTTACTGAATGGAGATAAAGGTGTCCACGCCTGGAGGTTAGGGTTCAACATGTCAGTTTTGGAATTCAGTCACTGAGGTAATGTTTCTGCTCCTGATATACTGATGACCGTTTTAATTTTACTGTTTAAAACGTTATTCAGTGTTACTGTAAAGTTTAGTTAGGTGACCGTTTTTAGGTGAACTGATATAAGCCTTTTTAAAAACACAACTGAAACTAATTAAATGGATAAAAGCTTTCTATAAAGACAAATTGGCATTTTTAGTTCCCCAAAGAACCTTTTAGTGATTGTAAAAAAAAAAAAAATAATAAAAAATAAAAAAATTCTGAATGAGTGTACAATAAGATTATATTTGTTTTTGTTTTTTTTTGTTTGTTTGTCAGCTTACAGCAAACAATCTTGTTTTAGCTTCATGTTAATATATAAATAGACTATTTTTCATGTTAGTTGATGTTCATAATGTATTAACTGATGTTAACATTCAGCTTTTAAAGTAAAAATGGAGGTAACACTTTGCAATAAGGTTTTATTTGTTAACATGAAATAACGATGAACAAAACCTTTTCAAACACTGTATCTGTTATCATTAGGTAGAGTTCATTATGAATTAATATGAAAGAACAATTGTATTTTTATTAAGTAATATTAAAGTTCTGTAGAAAAATAGTTCTTTGTTAGGTCATGTTAGTCAGTGTGTTAACGAATGGGACCTTATAGTAAAGTTATGCCAAAGGTGTTATTACAAGCGGGTAAATGCTTGGTTTGACCTAATAGAATAGATCCAGATTTCATGATCATGTATAAAATGGTGTAAAATGTGAGTATAAAATAGATAAATCATAAGAGAGGGCAATTTGTAGTACATCAGTCTTTCTATATGTCTGCATAGAGCTTGACATAATGGGGGACTGGTTTGCAGTACATCAGTCTTTGCCAGTGTGTGCAGATTAATGGCAGACTGTTGTTTATTATTCAGCGTGTGAATGTATGGTATTTTAGGAATGTTACCACTAGACTCAGGCCACTGCAGAGAATAAACTACTGATAACTTTTCAACATACTTGAGCTTTTTCACTCCTTTAATTACTAATTGCTTCATAACTGATTAAACAGTTTACTGTTTATGTTTTTATTCCGGCTTTTTAACAAACACACTCAGGTCTCCTCTGTAGCACTTTACAATGTTGACATTAGTTATTGCATTAGCTCACATCAACAAACAATGAGCAATATATTTTATAGCATTTATTCATCTTGAACAATTTTTGACTAACATTAAGCACATTCTTTCATAGTGCTTTAACTAAAGTTAACAGAGACAACATCAGTAAATGCTGTAGAAGTATTGTTCATTGTTAGTTCATGTAAAGTTTAACCAAAATACCAAATAAGAACAAATGTCTGTATTCCAAAGGAGTTCATGAAGAATGTAATGTTCAGGTATGTGTTCAAACTCAAAGGTTGATATATTTATATCTAATGGGATTGTCAGTGTATTTATTGAAAATGTGTTATATTGATTCTAACAAAGAATTTGAAACAAAGATTAACATTGTTTATGATTTTTTTTTTCCACAGACATAAAGATCACTGAAGCAGCCAGGCTCAGCACAGAAGAGGCTGAAAACTATGAGATGTACACAGTTAGGGTTAGACACTCTGTCATACACTTGACACTCTGTTTGTTTTGTTACAGCCAGCACATCGCAGTTACATACTGTATGTTAGCCACCGCTATCACTGTGTCATACTATATGTTTGCTACTGCTAATTCACGAAGTGTCATGTTTTGAGTGTTCAACTATTAGTTCCTGTAATATCATGATGTATGTTTTCCATAGTTAGTTCGTGTGATACCCCACTGTGTATTTACTACTGCTAGTTGTTGCAACTCCATGCTGTGTGTTTACTACTGCTAGTTCTAGCTATTTGAGAGATTGTATATTCTTAGTTACTGCACCTTACGAAGTCATGAAGCCTTCCTAAAACATTGCTGTTGCCCTGTGTCCCTTTCCACATGTTTGCCGAATAAAGTGACGAACTTTTGACCGCAACTGTGTCCAGCCCTCTTCCTGTGGCGTAACAATAATTAACTAAATTCCTTAAATTAACCAATAATCAATGTGACTGTTGAGTCTTTTTTACACCATGTAAACTGAACTTTATCTGGATACTCATGTCTCCATATAACAAGCAAATCAAGTGTTGAACAGATTATTCAATTCTTATTCAATTCAAATCCCATTTTCCAAAAATTATAATCTGACAAAGAGCTGTGTTTCTTGAATAAAATAGAAATCACATTTAAATTTCCTGCAAATAAAAATACTGCTTTCCTTTTCAGCAAATCATGAATTCCCCTGACATTTAAAGAACAAATCCACAAAGATACCAATGTGCAATATTAGCAATACCTTCCCTCAAATAAGAACAAAACATCTTCCCATCACCTCAATAACATCATTCTTATGTGAATTTGACCTTAATATTACTGAACTCAAAGCTGTAGGGCTAAAATATATAGAGGGTTAATTATTTATCCCACTGCTCTCCTATAAACAAAGACGGAAAAAGGTGCAGAGAAGGTAATGTGTGTTTTAATTTATGATTTAAATATCTGACTCCATTTAATTAATTATCTGACTCCATAAAATAATCTAGTTAGTGCCAGAAGTGTTAAAGTGTCTAAGCAGCTTCAAGCAAAGCTTTCATTAAAATGACGTTCCTCCATCAGAGGCTTTTATTTAGCTTCTTTATTAAACCATTATGTTGTTAGCTCAGAGGTTTCTATCAGTGAGCAAGCCTCAGCCTTTCCTATCTTACTTGTCAGAGGTTCTGTTTAAACTTGTGAGTATTAGCCTTTACTTTTAGCTTGTCAGAGGTCGATTTCAAATGTGTCTAATGTACTATAACTTTAGCTTAAGAAACTATTCCTAGTAAACATATAAATCATGCACTCTTACTGCATCATATCTTTTCAGAAGAAATACTGAGTATATAGAGATAAAATAAATTAATTTAATACAAAAAATCACAATTGAAGATGTACATAAAATAAAAACAAAGGTAACTTACAGAATTATGGTCAGCGTCACGGACATAGGATGTGTGATGGAAAAGCATCGATGGCAAAAAGCCCTTCTGATGTTACTTCCTTTTTCTGATGTTACATCGCCCCTTTTCTTGGTATTCTACCGAGCAGATCCTCTTATACCCCTGAGCCTGTTTGAAATGTATAGTGACCAGGATACCAAATGGAAATGAAACCATGTGTTTTATGGCAGGATGAACCCTCAGCTGATCAGCTCACCTTAAGGAACTGTATTTTATTAAGTTCCTGAGAACGAGTCGGTGGGAACAAAAGGCAAAATGTCTCCCATGCAAACCAGGGGGTGCCTGTGTGTGTGTGTGTGTGTGTGTGTGTGTGTGTGTGTGTGTGTGTGTGTGTGTGTGTGTGTGGAGAAAGAGCACATATTACAACATATATTGTAAATGTTATTTCCTAAACGTCTATGATATTTATATCATCACCACATCGTTCACCATGAAATATGGATGAAACTGATACTAAACATGCCCTGAGTAATATTGTTATTAAACACAGTTTAGATGATCAGGTTAAGTTCACATGGTATCTCTGAAACACATTCCTGATCATTTTAACCTTAAATCAAATTACTGCCCCAATTTAAAACTTTACTACAAAACCTTTAAATAACTCTGACGAGCAACAGATGAACATCTTGATTATATACTCATAACAGATTAATAGAACATTTCTGTCCACTACGTAATCTGTCCTTAGATAATAACTGTGTGTGTTAAAGTGTGTGTTAAAATGTAAACATAAACTTAAGCATAAAATAATGTAAATATTCAAGAATTAGAAAGATTCACTGATTTCATCCATTTAAAATAAAATATACAAACTGATGGATGAGACTGGAGAAGTCATTATAAGTTGCATTTTCAGTTGAATTTGGGGAAACCACTTGAAGCATTCGTTGTGTCAAACTATTTCAATGGCTTTTGTTTGATTTGTTCATTGCAAACAGCTGAAAGTCTATAAATTTTAACAATAAACCTGATTTGCAACGGGGGGTTGAGTAATTTTGATTGCAACTGTACGTGACAACTCACCGGAGATTCTTTTTAAGCATGAGTACGACCTGCTTTAACAAGTCCGTTGTCAGGTTTTGATCGCAGGCTGCTCGTTGGGTTGCCCCCCCCACCCCCATGCAAACGCTGCGTCACTATCACTTGTTTAATCCAAATACCTTGTTGTTGCAGTGTGGCCGTCACAGACTGCTTATAATCATCCTGCTTCATCTCAAAGCCATCCAGGCGCTCCTTAACAATGTTAAAACGCCTCTCAACGGCATTAATACGTCCCTCAATCAGCTGTCAGACCTCTCCGTGTGATTTTAGCTTCCAGACAAACCGACCTTGTTTACAAGGTTTGATAAATCTTCTGGGAAAAAAACAACAAAGAACATTTTAAACAAATCATGTAAATGTATATAATGAAATGTATATAAATAGGTATACACACCACTCGCATGTCAGAAAAGTTTACATCATCCACAACACCTGGAGCGTTAGAGATCCTGTTTAAGCATTGCATCAGAGCCAGGACTCGCTTATAAATGAATGTTCTTAATAATAATAATCCGAGATAATAAAACATACTTACTGTTAAGATAGACAGCCATCTTTTCTTGAAGTACGCTTATGTTTCAAAATAACAAAACTTGCCAGAAAAAGTCATTTGAGAATGAAGATTCACTTATACCACACAGACACTAACACAGCTGTATGGGTTGATACTGACCGGTGTGACTGACTCCGTTTTTAAACATCATGTGTGCGCATTCGGGGATAAATTGTGAAAAGCAGGGCTCACACTTAATCATTAACATAAACACACCATAAACAATCACTGACATCCGACGACTGGCCAATACATCCCAGGAAGAACATGTCCAAACATGTTCTACCCCAGCAGCCTGGAAGGACAGGCCACCACACGTCACACACACACACCTGTCAATCAGGGTGACAGAGGGGGTCATAAATCACATCATAAATCAATCAGTTTGACACAAAGTGTATGTTATAGCTACTCATGCCTAGCAGAGCATCACCAGGGAAGAAGATAAGCAGATGGTCGTGTCTATGGGTCGCACACTTCAAGCAGTAATTAAATGCAAAGCATTTGCAACCAAGTCCTAAATATGATGACATCATTTAAGATTCCATTAAATTGTCCGATTAATTTTATTCAGATGAAACATGTGGACTTTGTATAAAATGACCTGCAATTCCTACACAGTTCACCTGTTATGGATGTAAATACCCTCAAATTAAAGCTGACAATATGCACTTTCACGTCTTCATTACAATGTGCTGGAGTACAGAGATTAAACAATGAAAACTGGGTCACTGATGGATTGCATTGCACTTCTTATGGTCTCCTTGATGTCTATGTCCACCACATCTTCAAGGGTGATGGTGGCTGTCTGGGGTGTATCACCTAACAGCACATGAAGAACTGCTGGGCTCACACCTGTCAGACGAGGGCCACCAAGAAGGAAAGAATGGCCCATGATTCTCCTTGCCATGATAAACATCTCATTCTGCACCAACACTTGGGAGGTGTAAGGGATCAGGTGGTCAGGTTGGTCCTCAAACAGCACAGTGCCGCATTAATGTCCTAAAGGGAACTAATCAAACCATAGAGAAAGCACAAAGTAACTGTTTATGTTTTAAGGGCTTTTCAATTTTATTCAACAGTCCAGTAGGGAATGAAGAACTACATACTTACTACATTATGGAAAACTTTGACAAACATTTGGATTGTGAACAAAGGAACAAAGAAACAAAAGGGGTTTAAATACATGAACCAAAACGAGAGTTAACATAAAACACCTGAAACTCATAAATGCACATTAGAACATAACCAATGAGAACACAGGGGCGGAGACAGGACATGAACGAAAACAAAGACACACGTTGCGAAGTAAACAAAACGAGAGTCACAGAAATGCGGAAGTGGGGAAATCCTAACAGAGGGACTGGTTATATTAAATATATATAGTGAAAATATATATTTTGGTCTGCCTTTATGTCTCTTTTGAAGCTTGAAAACCTCCTTCAAAAAAAAACATCTGCAGTATTTAAAAAAGGTTGAGATGGCATATGGGTGAGTAAATTTTAATACTGAAAATGTGCATTTTTAGGTGAACTAATGGTTTAAGAATAGACCGCAAAACATATATGGTTATTCACATAGAATTTTTACTTCAGGATAACCCATACCCTTAAGTGAATTTTGATAGAATAACCTTACCTCACCTGCAATGATCAACCCTTAGTTTTTTGAATTTCTTTTTGTTTTTTCTGTTTTTATCTTTCTTCTTCTTCTTCTTCTTCTTTTTTGCTCGGGGTTCAGAATCTGATGATCCTGAGGAATCTGAAGAGTCATCACTGGACTCACTCTCCTGTGACACAGCTGTAGTTGATGATGATGCCTGTCCAGGTGAATTAACTGCTTCACACCTCAGAATAAGTGCTATAACAGAGAACAATTACAAATATATTGAGAGCATAAAACTAGAGGTAAAATCAGATTGCTAAAAATAATATGAACCACACTTACTTTAGTTTTATTTTGAAGTTTTAATATCTTAGCACATTTTCACAAATTCATTTTTGGTTAAAGACCTTGGCTGCAACATCCCTGTTCATCAACCAGTCATATGACAGGGTGTGAGAGAAAAACACTCCAATGTCTCACTGATTATTATTCAGCAATAAAGAATTTCACCCTCAGGCTCTGGAGCATTTTCTTTTCCAATGCAATAATTCTCCTGACTGAAATCATTTTATATTATTTTAAATGACATTTTGCAACATACTTGCCAACACGATTGTTCTCAAAGTACAGTCCCCTGTACTGGAACAGCAAGGCCAATTCTATTGTTTTCACTATACATTGAAGACATTTGGGTTTGAGATCAAAAGATGAAAAAAGATGTGTCTAGATGTGTTAAACAACTTAGAACATAGTACCTTTTGTGTGAACCCAAAGGATAGGTCCTGTTTATAACTTTAAACTTATAACTTTTTTCCCTAAGGGAAAAACGTGTGAACGTTTAAACATCAATCATAAAATGCACCACTGAAATCATTTTCCACATCCCTGCTCCCGGCTACATGTGTGTCGTCTGTGTGTTTGTGTTGTCCGGCTACATGTGTGTCGTCTGTGTGTTTGTGTTGTCCGGCTACATGTGTGTCGTCTGTGTGTTTGTGTTGTCCGGCTACATGTGTGTCGTCTGTGTGTTTGGTAACCTCTGGCTTACAGACAGACCCCGATCTGAGTGTGTGTGTGAGTTAAAGGTACAGACAGGAGCAGTCTACCTACAGTCTGTGTTAATAATAAGACATTATTATAAAAGCTCACAGAGCTGATGTTATTTTTTATTTAGTAGTTAATTTAACATGCTAACATGTAAACAATAAGTTAATATTAAATGACTTACATTTTTAGACTCAATATTGTCTGTTTTTGTTACATTTCACCACTGAACATATTTCCAAAAAAAGCTGCAGTAGGTCCTGCTCCTTTTTTCCTCCTAAATTATTTTATTCAGACAGGAGATTTCTTATTTATTTCATTTATTTCCATTATATATATATATATATATATATATATATATATATATATATATATATATATATATATATATATATATATATATACACACACACACACAAATATTATTATGGTTTTAAATATTGGTTATGATACAGTGAAAATCTCATATTGCTGCAGCTCTATGGGGGACTGTATGTTTTCCCCAGAAAAGAAATTCACCACCCTATTACATACCATCCTCCAGTCTTGATCGGAGGTCATTTCTGTCATCTGTCAGAGAGTTGACTTTTTCCTGAAGATGAAGAATCTTCTGCTTTTGAATCTTGTCAGTTTTGCTTTGTCAAGAGCAATCTGTACAGTAGGTGCTTCTACAAGAAAAATCAAATATATGTAACTTGGCTACAGGAAAAAAAAACATAAATCTGCTGAATCAGAATCAGGATCAGAAGTGAATTAGACCAATTTCAAGATACATAATTAAGAAGTCTAAACATTAACGGATACATTTTGCAAACAAAATAGTGTAAATAAAAAAAAAAATTCAAACAGAAAACAATTTTACTTCATCAATGATCTGTCTTCATGGGTCTTAATGTAGAAAAGGCTACAAACAAACCTGCTTCTTCACTGCTGTATTGCAGGCTGAAGTCCTGAATGGTTAAAAATAAATAAATAAATAAATAAATAAAAACACCCAAATGAAAATGCAGCATATGAATAGTATAGGTATCAACACATAAACTGATAAATTACTCAACAGTGGAAAAGAGGCTGAAAAAATATGGTGAAAGTAAATTGTTATTAATCCTAATAAGCCGTAATTATAAATGTTGATGGTATGATTTAGTTTGTACACATTTTGTGTAAGAACAGGATTACCAGCTAATTCCTAACCGCCTGGGCTGAACTGTCTTGTGGCCTTGTGTGTGTCAGCAAAACAAGTCAGAGTTTCAACTGAAGAACAATCATATTTTGATTTAAGGTCACAAGGACAAAATAAATGTAATAAACCGTATGTGCATGGATGAGTCGTTAATTATAATGTTGATCAATTCTGTTTAATTTCTGAATATTCTTGTTTTGAGGGGAGGGGAGTATCGTCACGAATTCACCCCACTTTACTCACTGTTTGGCTGTTGTGTTCATTTACTTACCTGCTGATGAGGATGCTGTATTTTCACACTGAGTCTTGTGTGCAGATACAACTATAGGGAAGGGAAGCATCACCGTGAAATAAACACGTGAAAGCGCATAAAAATTATACCACAAGCAGCAACAACCAACATGCTACAGGTAGGTGGTACTTACCATATACATCAGAACTGTATTTGTGCAGGTTTTTAGTCATTTTCCTCCCACTTCTCGTTGTCTTTCTGGTCTCATCCATCCTACACAAATGGACGTCCTCTTTTCGTTCACCTGCTGCTTGGCGTGTATCTGCTGCTTAATGGCGCTACTACATCATCCTCGGACTGGTGACACAGTACAGATATTTAGTGTGTTATTTTATCTCTAAACCCAACATGAAGCTCTGGTGCTTTTTCAACATCTTTGCAATTGTCCCAACTTGTAAGTGTTCCCAAAAACGGGGCAAATCCATAAAGTTTTACTTTAGTTAAGATATGTTTATGTTTAAGCCCCTGCATGACTGAAATATGGTAGGTCCTAATTGCACCGGAAATAGATCGCTGTGGCAGAAGAATTGTTTTTTTACCCTGGATTTTGGCGCCGCCTGAGTTTGAAGCGTTAGTGCATACTGATAAATGTGATGTGTGATGAATTAGAGTAACAATGTTACTTACAAAATGACTGCTTTTTGTTATTCAGAAACACTCTACTAAAAGGAAACTCAAGCTCATTAAATGGCTTCAAAGGAAACCGTTGCTGACAAGCAGAGTAAAGTGTTCAAGATGTGACCTATTGTATGGATAGCTACCAGTTAACCAGCTAGTTCAGGTCACACAGTGTTGGATGTTTGGGACGGGGGCGCCATCACATGAGGATCGCTCCCACTGTTGGGGAGTTGGAGCTGTGAGTTGGAGACTGTGTGTTTACATTTTTTGTCGTGATTCTGGAAAACGTTGCCATGGTCAGTGCTGCTGCATCAAGAACTGCCATAGTAGGTCACGCTGTCATCCAGCGACAAAACTGGACAGTGGAGTGTTTTTTCTATAGCAAGATAGCCTCCAACTCATAGCTTCAACTCACCAACATAAACAGCAATCCTCACAGGATGGCACCCACGTCTCAATATGTACTGTGGCTAGCTACAACCCCAATTCCAAAAAAGTTGGGATGCTGTGTAAAATGTAAATAAAAACAGAATGCAATGATTTACAAATCTCATAAACCCATATGTTATTCACAATAGAAAATAGAAAACATATCATATGTTTAAACTGTGGAAATGTAACATTTTAAGGAAAAAATAAGTTCATTTGAATTTGAGGGCCACAACATGTCTCAAAAAGTTGGGACAGGGGCAACAAAAGACTGGAAAAGTAAGTGTTACTAAAAAGAAACAGCTGGAGGAACATTTTGCAACTAATTATGTTAATTGAATAACAGAATAATGCATTTTGTTTTTATTTACATGTTACACAGCGTCCCAACTTTTTTTGGAATTGGGGTTGTACATTAACTAGCAGCTGTTCTTAATGATTAAGCTAGTGTTTTAAATGAACAATTCTCTGTTTGAAGTCATATTAATGAATAAATTGAGCTTCATTCAGTGACATACAGTACTGTGCAAAAGTTTTAGACACATGCAAAGAAATGCTGAAGAGCAAAGATGACTTCAAAATAATGAAATTAAATGTTTCTACATTTAAAAATAAACAGTAGTAAATGAAACAAAGTCAATATTTGGTGTGACAGAAAATAAAAATAAAAATAAAAATAGTCATCTCCGATACAATGTGTGCAGTTTTATAAGGAAATGAGCTGGTAAGTTTTATTGAGCATCTTGCAGAACCAGACACAGTTCTTCTGGACACTTTGACTTTCGCACTCACTTCTTATTTTTGCAGCGAAACCCAGCAGCCTTCATTGTGTTTACTGTCTGAAAAGTGTCCCTTATGTAATATGCTGCTTTCTTTAATGACATACAAACATTTTTCTGTTACATTTAATTTTGTGCTAGAAAACTAATGTTTGGGAATCTAAAATGTTGTCATATCTCCATATTTCGTCATGTTGAAATGGGTCATTATTCGCATGCACCGTTTTCTAATCGCCACCAGGCGTTAACTAAATGTTGAGCTCTGTTAGGCGTTAAGTTAGCGTCACAGGTAAGGTAAAATCCTTACCTATTTAATCCTTACCTCGCCATCGTTGGTGTTTTGCCAGTTGAATGATCTGACTTGCCATAGATTCTTTCTTTCAACACAACACATTCAAAACACCAACAATGGCGAGGTAGAACAAAGTTGTAAAACAAAGTTCCTTCTCTATGCTTTGTAATGAGCAAATTAACGTGCCTATTAAGTGATGTGTGGCGTTAACTTAAGGCCGGTCAGTGTGTGACTCTTAACTTAACGCCTGGCAGAAAACGCCGTTTTTAAACTTAAAACGGCATAACGACGCACACGAATAATAACCCATTTTGCTTTCCATATATTTCAGATAAAAGAAGGACATACTTTTTCAATCGTGTCTGCTCCCATTTATTTGTGATTACAGAGCTGCACTAAACTCCATTAGGGCTTTTAATCCAACAGTGTGCACATTTAAAAAACTGATAGATTCTCATATGTTTACTTCACATTTCATTAGAGAGAATGATAATTTTCCACTAAATTCTCCTATCTTAATTGATGATGTAATTGATGACTTGTGGATGCAGTGCCAAATATGGATATCAGAAAGTCTTGTCTAAAAAATATTCACGACATCTTAGAAAATGATTCATGAAAGACTCACTGGTCAGTTTAAGTCCAAGATGATGGTCTAAAAAGGCCAGTACAACATAAAAAAGGTGCTAATGCCACTGTAGAAATATCCTATTGATATGCACATTTGTCACATATGTTTAATTTATTCTGCTAATGAAAATGTGCAGTAGTGTACAATGCAGTAGTGATTATATTTTGTCTGCATAACCTGTTGTGGAAAAAATCTCTCCAGCCGAAGTTAAAAAACTCTAGAGACAAAGGGTTTGTAGATGGCAGGGTATTAACATAGGATTCTTCTAACAAGATGTCTAAGTGCTGTAATATGGTTATGCAGAGAAAATAGTGGATGATACAGAAAAACACCTGCTGTGCAGTAAAACACAGGATTCATCTGACTCAGTACACATTTAGACTATAGTCTGATTAGAATGTATTTTACGGTTATAATTATACTTCAAGTATTGATTATACATATTGATTATGCTTGTTAACTCATATTGATTATTAGATTATGCTTTTAGAGTATGCTTTGTTGTTATATTCTATACTCTCACATGACAGCATGAAACCATCTAAATTAAAATGACATTTAGAAACGAAACACACCGGGTTGCAAAGACAAACCTGTGGAGTATTTTCAAAGACAACTCCAGGAGCTGAGGGCACCACAAAAGTGCCTAACATCTTCATGTTCAAAACAAGTACAGGCGCTCCGCGCATCTTACTGTGTAGCTCACAGTGTTGCAAAGGCCAAGAAAACCCACACAATAGCAGAAGAGTTTCTCTTACCTGCGGCCATAGACATGGTCAGAGAGGTGCTGGATCAATCTGCAGCAGGTAAGCTGAAAACCATTCCACTCCCAAATGATACCATATGTTGTCACACTGAAGAAATGCCTGATGACATAAAACAACAGACTACAGCTCGCATACAGGAAAGTGCTTATTACACTTTGCAGATGGATGAATCCACGGACATTGCAAATCACACAACTTTACTTGTTTATGTGAGATATGCATGGAAAGGGGACTTGCAGGAGCAATTTGTCTGCATCAGAGATCTCCCCACCACTACAAAGGCAGAGGATATTTTCAGTACTGTGGATTTATATTTGGGTTCAGTGGGCCTGAGCTGGGAAAAGTGGGTGGGAATCACAACTGACGGCGCAGCCTCTATGACAGGAAAGCACTCGGGTGGTGAAGAGAATTCTTGAGACGGCACCAAATGCGACTTGGAATCACTGCTTTTTGCATCGAGAGGCATTAGCAGCAAAGAATATGGTGGCACTGCTTGATGAGACATTAAAAGAAGTCGTCAAAGTAGTGAACCACATTAAACGAAGTGCCAAGACCTCCCGGTGTTTTAAAAATCTGTGCAAAGAACCGGGCTCTGAGCACATACAGCTGTTGTACCACTCCAACAGCTCCAAAAAGTTCGTTGGCTCTCAAGGGGAAAAGTGTTGTCAAGGTTTTATGAACTTAAAACAGAAATTGCTGCCTTTCTTTCAGAAAATAACTCTGCTTATGCCGATCTATTTAACGACGAAATCTGGACGGCACGAGTTGCTTATCTTGCTGAAGTGTTTGAGCACCTCAACACATTAAACATGTCTATGCAAGGGAGAGGGCACAATATTTTTTTTATTTTCAATATTTTTGATGAATGTGGTGGCTCATATCAACTAGATAGACTTCTATTTAGTGCTGATTTTTAAGCCAAGTAAGTCGTAATGTAGAGTGTGTTCTAGGGCAGTGTTTCCCAGAGTGAAATTGTGCCTGGTTTCCTGTAACCCCCCCCTTTTTTTTTCTTTGGAAAATCTTTATTGTAGTTTTTGTCTGATTGCCTGTCAGAGCCCAGTTGTGACAGAGGTTCTCCAGCAGGTCCAGTTGCTGCTGTAGCCCTTGTGCAGTGGCTGACAGCAGCACCAGGTCATCTGCATAGAAGAGGAATTTCACCTCAGAGCTATTTAAAGTGAGACCAGGTGTTGCGGATTGTTCCAGTAACACTGCTAACTCACTGATGTACATGTTGAATAGCGTTGGACTCAAATTTGCAGCCCTGTTTAACTCCACGTCTTTGGAGGAAGAAATCTGTTCTTTTATTGTCAGTTTTGACTCCGCACCTGTTTTCTGAGTACATGGATTTAATTGTCTCATACATTTTGCCCCTATGACAGATTGGAGCATTTTATAATATAGACCACCGTGCCAGAATGCTTTTTTTTTTTTAAATCAATGAAACATGCATAGATTTTTATGGAGATAAATTTGTGCCAAAACTTAACAAATAAAGGAAAGGAAAACTCGACTCTCAAACAAACAGAAAGCGATTTGGAAATACAGAGGGCAATTTGAGAGAAAACGCAGAGGTGTAACAAATAAACGTCCTGTGTTTCACAAATATATAAATCATATTTCACAAATAAATACAACCCATTCTACAAATCACTGAGAAAATTAAAAAAATCCAACCTCTCTTTTATGTTTGTGAGAGATGTGACTTTTTTTTTTTTCTAAGCTTGATTTTCTCACAAATGCAGCCAAGTGGTGGTTAGGGTTAGGATTATATAAAATCATGATGAGAGCTGAGGCTGAAGTCTCTGGGGCTGTAAAGAAATGAACTTATAATGAGGAAACAGCATTTTTATTACACATTTAAATATCTTTTACACTGATAAAGTGGTGTGTCGGGGAAATGGTCTGTTTATACAGGAAGAACTAGAAATGCAAGCTATATACCAGCTATTTACACTCACTGTCCACTTTATTAGGAACACCTGTACACCTGTTCATTTATGCAGTTCTTCCAATCATGTGGCAGCAGCACAATGCATAAAATCATGCAGATACAAGTCACAGTTAATGTTCTGTTGTAATGTTGAGCTACAGTTAATGTTCACATCAAACAATCAGAATGGGGGAACAGTGTGATCTCAGTGACTTTGATCATGGCATGGATGTTGGTGCTGCTTTATATATTTCAGAAGTTGCTGATCTCCCAGGATTTTTCCACACACAACAGTCTCTAGAGTTCACACAGAGTGGTGCGGGGGGGGGTAGGGTTAGGTCCATGTTAAGTATGAGGTTAAATGGCAGTGTGAACAGATGCTGTGATGAAGCCAAACTATCAGCTAAAATAAGAGGAAATGTTCAAGCGGAAGTTTTCCACAAGAAGTCTGAAACAGAGCGCGTGTCCATCAGGACGCTGAAAAGGGCAGTGGATCAAACCACAATAAGAAAGAAAAAAATAGAAAAGTAAAAGTATATTATTTATGGTCCGGATTATCAAAACACATCTCAATCATGACAGTTTTTAAATAATATTTTGAACAGTTGTACAGGTAAAAGAAGGCGTGTAGTAATGAATATATCATCATTTACTGCAATAACTAATTAGAAATGACGAGTTTTTTAACGTTTTGTTTTCGTTTTGTTTGCTTCGGTGCATTATGGGAGTATTCCAACGTTCCATTGCGTCATATACGTGTCTCTTAGTTCAGTGTGTTGTTCTTTATGTTGTTTTCTCAGGTCGAAGAGCAGAAAGAGACATTAGGAGTGTTTTATTTTATTTTATTTTCAGGCATGTAGACAATGCTGTTACTGCTGCTGTGTAACTGAGTGGAAATGCTTTTGTGTAAACCTTTTTCCAACATCTGAGCTGTTCGTGATGCTTAAACTGGCCACAAAAACATCTGGCCGTAAATCTCTACCTCATCCCGGAAGTGGTGCATTTGTCACATGACTACGTCCAGGAAATGACGTATGTCTACGGTAACTTCGCCATGGTGGAAATATTTACCAAACAAAATGGAATTTGAATTGAATGAACTTTTCTTTCTTTCTTTTTTTTTTACACTTTACTAAGTTTTAAATAAATAACATCGTACATAATTAAACTATTAAGAAAAAAAAGAAAGAAATACAAGCACGCAGTTAACAACAAAATAGTCCAGTGTTCAAGCTTTACTGTGAACATTATGAAAGTAAATTGACGTGAGCTTTTTTGCTGTGCGGAAATGAGAATTATGGTGTAAAATGTGTGTAACGTCAAACATCACTTTTTCTCGTTTGACTGTTTAATTTGGTCGTGAGATTTACTTGGGCAGTGTGAGAGCGTGAGACAGAACCTGACAGCACGTGTCTAGCACCAAATGCGTGAGAGTCAGCAACCCTGCTTCAGTCACATGAATTGTGGAGAGCGTTCTGGATGCGGTTCTCTGTGCGGTTATAGTGTTTGTACTTTGTAGTGGAAATTACTTAGTATATTATTATTAATATTTGAGGTTTTAATTGAGTGGCATGTCCTATTGCATGTTTTCCCACCTTCTGCCTCTGTACATAACCAACAGATAGAAACATTTCTACAGACCAAACATGAAGCCAATAAATGTACAATTATGCAAATATATGGTGCGTGTGTTGTTCATGTGATTTGGGTTATTTCTATAAGAATAAAGGATGCTTAGATGAGAAATGCTAAGCAGGTGCAGCAATTAGCCTAATAAAGAAAGCTCCAAATAATACATTTCTGCCTCATTATACAGTGGTACTTAAAATTTTGTTGAGAGAAGTTTCTTTCTCTGCATAAATGACCCATTACAACCTATAACATCAGAATTTCACACAAGAGCTAAAAATAGACAACCCAGTGAAACAAAAATATACATGGTCATTTATTTATTTATTGAGAAATGATCCAATATTACATATATGTGAGGCAAGCATACATGACCCTTTGCTTTCAGCATCTGATGTGACCCCCTCATGCAGCAATAACAATAAGTCTCCAGTAATTACTGCTTTGTCTACAAAAACAAATCAGATTCGAGACCCAATCCTTCATTAGCTTTATTTAGTGCTACACACACTTTTGGTCTAATCCATGTTCCTGTTAGAACATTAAACCCCTAATCAGTAATAGTTTCATTTACAATAATCATTTTAGATGCAAGAGACAATATTTAACAGAACCTTTAACAGAATCAAACGTGCTGGCTGTGCATTCGGTATGATCGAATTGTGTGTTAATTAGGTTACTAAAACAGTGTTTCTACATTTCTGTTCATCAACGCTAAACAGACAGTCCCAATACGGTGGAACCTGAGTGATGACTCAAGGCAGCTAGCAGATGGTCAGTTTAGCCGCTTGTCTGCTCCCTGGCCTCAGTGCTGGATTGGTAACCATTAACTAAACCTGTTCCGAGAGCATGAGCTATGCTGCAAGAAATGAGAGCAGCACCTTCTGGGGATGGATACCGTCCCACACTAAAAAGAACCACCTCTCCTCGCACTAGTCAGCCCCATCATCATTATGCTCCTGCCAAGCGGAACTGGGCGCACCTCTGTGTAGCACAAAAACACAGCACTGAGAAGAGACAGAAATATTTTTATTCAATAGGGGTGTTTATTCAGGGTCTTACCATCGTCTCTTGGGAGAGGGAGAGGGTGAAGGTGACCACCTGTGTTGCACTGATCTTGTACTCCATCACCCTCAGCACACGATGACCACCATGGCCAGAAACCCTTTTGACCTGCAAAAGAAATGCATTTGGTAAATTATGAGGCCGTCTAAAACAGAAATCAAATTAATAAATCAAAAACATGACAAGCATTCAACCTGGACCAGCTGATTGAGGACACCATACCCCAGCCCACTTAACTTCCACATGGCAGCCAGAAAATATTTCTTGGTGGCCTCAAACACATCCAAGCACTGCATGTGGAAAACACCTCAGTAAGAATCTGGAATCTGTGAAAATAAAAGGAGGACATCGTCACCTGGGACTCACAGAGGCAGAAAATGGTGCACTTGTAAAAGGTTTAAAAACTCCACATCCAGGTCATAAACACACACTTAAGCGAACAGATCCAAAATAATATCCAGAACAGTCACAAGGCAAGGCAGGGACAAAATATCAAATCATCAGAAGTCAGATCAAAACAGAAGCACAGGTAAGAGGCAAAAACTATTTGCAGGCAAACACTAACTAAACCACACTAATTAAACTACACTAACCAAACTATACTAACTAAACCACACTAACCAAACACTTCACACAAAAGTTCAAGTTCACATGGTTTATATAGCATGGGAACAGGAACCACTCAGGGTAAAGGAAGCAAAGGTTTTATAATTAAGGAGAAGGTGCCCTCTGGTGGTCTGGAAAGGGAATGTCCAAACTAGATGTTAAAAGGTCATGAACTCCTAAAACCTAGGGCTCTGATGAGGTGGAGGACTTCTCTCTTCCTGAATCCCCAGGGCTAAATGGAGACACAATGGATAGCGATGCAGGTCCTCTGCCCTATCTATTTGAATCATTAGCAACTGGAGTGACTATGGAGGAAAACAAGGATGAACCGGAGGCAGCACAGACCATTATATTTATATGTACAGTTTTTATAATATATTTTATTATACTGTTTTCCTCGAACCGGAGGCAGCAGAGATGGGAAAAGTGTGGGAATGGTAGCTAGCTAATCACAGAAGACCAAAAACAGTCATCCACACAATCGGTTGCAACCGGCTTGAGCTTTTCATGGAGGAAAGGAGGAAACACTTCCCTTCAGCACAGACTCTCTTTGGCTATTGAAGGCTATGGACAGGACATGGAAGCTCCTATTGGTTCAAATGAGGCATCGATCGAAAGGTCAGAGTGCAGCAGCCATTTTGAAGTCAAGAGTTCAGGAATATTTACAAGCGAACAGAAGTTATAACAGAATGTGAAAGATTAGTCACATCTGCTGGTAATTTGAAATGACACAGCAACAGTCTGTGGGTATTCACTGATGTAATGTGTTTTGGACTAAATATTTTTACTTGGTTGGATCGTTCGGACCTCTGTCAGTGTAACAAGACTGTTTTTGTTGGGATGTTGTGGATCAGTGAACTACTCTGAAGCTTCATAGGTGAGGTTTTGTTTGAATGTTGGTGGTCTGACAGAGATGTTGATTGTAGCTGCTGTTGTAATTGTGTCGTGAAACTGTTTATATCAATCGAATCACAGGATTCTTAGCTTTCCAAAGATTTATCACAGGAGTACCTATATACACACACAGCAGCTGTGTACACAGCATAGTTTTGCACTTAACAACATGATGACCCGCCGGCAGGCCGTGGAGCTTTAAGCGGTTAATTAGCGAAACTGGCAAGTAAAACTGTTATGGTTAAAAATTAGACACATGCCTCCTTTGAAGGGAGGGAAAAGTCCTCAGGACTTGGTACCGCATCATTGTCTAGACACAGACTGCTTTCATGAGCAAGGCCGAAGTCCATCTTTCTCCTAGCCCCATCTAGCCCTGGCAGCATCGCGGGGAAAGCCATGCAACACACTCCAACTCTTACACCACTGAAACAAACTCTTGTGACCCATGAACGCCTCTCTCTCTCATCTACTACGTGATATTACAGTTTGACACGTCTGTCATAGGAAAGCACCACGTTCTGTCATGAATAATTATGAGACACCAGCACGTCATCAAAGTACTATAGTACACTGCCGCGTCACTCCGTGTGACACAATGTAGATTTTAAACCCGGAAGACGAAAATAGCTAAAAAAAACCCTCAAAATTAACTATTTTTCTCTTAAAATTAGAATTAATGGATGCTAACGTTGTCTTTTATAATGTGCAACACAAACACCTCTGTTAAAATCTCAGAAAATGTAGTTCAGTGTTTCATGACCCTTTAAAGATACTGCAGTCATGTTAATAAATAGATTGTTCATTATATTACCTAATATCCTATAATTCCTAATTTATCACCATAAACATATAGATATAGAAAAATAAAAGATACTGACCTCATCACCTCTTTACTGAACTGCTCTGATGGAGCTGCTGGACATTGCAGGGGAAAAAAAATAAATAAACGCCTGCAGGAATCTTACAAAACAGTCATCAAAGCCAACATGGAATTTCAATAACCTTGGCATAATTTTTATTTATTTATTTAAATTAGGCAAATTAAATATCACCCCCTATGATTCCAAGTCTCTTACAGTACAGTATAGTGCATCAATATCTACCACACACTGCTTACCTTTTATTGCTCTTCAGGAGGTTCTGGAGCATCTGCTTGCCGAGTCCAGCCTGCAAGAGCTTGTTGAAAGACTCTGGAGAGCGTTCATGCTGGTGGACAAACAGGAGGCTCAGCTGCTGGGGTCCATGAAATATAGGAACCTCACAATATTTTCCACCTGAAACAAGAAAACATTCAGGACTTTAATCTAAAATTGCTGTGACAAAAAAAATATCAGTTTACATTAGGAATATTCTTACCCAAATCAGTGATCATTTTTTAGAAACACTTTAAAACCCATTTTTGTCTGCTTCCTATTCACTGGGCTGAAACAGAGGAACATACACTCACCGTCCACTTTAATAGGAACACCTGTACATTCATGCTGTTCTCCAATCAGCCAATCATGTAGCAGCAGCACAATGCATAACCTTATACAGATACAGGTCAAGAGCTTCAGTTAAATTTTCATATCAAACTTCAGAATGAGGAAAAAGTGATCTCTGTGACTTTAACCGTGACATGGTTGTTGGTGCCAGATAGGATTAACATGGAGAACTCACATTAGAAATGTGGAGGATAAATGAAAAAAAAAGTGTAAACATTATGAGGTGCCTTGCAGGAGTAGAGTGGGGAACTGATTTTGAATCATTACTATATATATTTATATATATTAAGCCCTAATTAGGTCAAGACTGGATTAAGGTAGTGTGGCATTTGGATCAGCAGCAAAATCTGTAATAGTGAGGCTGACACTATACAGGCCCAGGCACTGAGGCAATGAGAACATCACCAGTGTGCTCGTTACAGGTAGAGGCAGGAGAAATGCCACTGAGTCTCCGCCGAAAGCAGCTGCTTGTTATATTATTGGATTAGTCTGAGGGGGCATGGAGATAGTCACCCAACTAAAAGGGTGTTGCAGGCCAGTTGGGAAAGAGGAAAAGTACAAAAATGAAGCTTTAGTTGGACAGGGGATGAAACAGCGAGAGACCTGGGAGTTTACGAAAAGGAGTTTTGCCAAGCTGTAGTATGGCCTAGCACCCCTATGTGGATGTTAGATACTTTAGTACTAGATTTGGAACTACTACAAACCAAGGCAAGGAATAAACAGACTGATCTGGTGAGTGAATTTAATAGATATGTGAAAGATAAGTACAGAAATTTTAAACACATTTTTACAGATGGATCAAAAGATCCAATTACAGGAAATACAGGCTCTTCAGTAGTAGTTCCCAGTCAGAGGAATGAGATCTACAGGAGGACCTCAAATAACTTAAGTGTATATGCTGTTGAACTATATGCTGTCTTGATAGCGTTAGAATGGACTGAACAAAATAAATCAAATAAAGCTTTAATTTGTAGTGATTCACTGTCTGTCCTCCAGAGTCTCAAATCAGGTTTGACCAGAAATCATCAGGAGCTTTTCTATGAAATAATGATTATCCACTCAAGAATAAAGAAGCAAGATAATGAGGTCATATTCATGTGGATCCCAGCGCATATTGGCATTATGGGAAATGAAAGGGTAGACAAAATAGCCAAGCAAGCATTGAAAAAAGAGATTATAGACTCAGACATCAATCTTACAAGATCAGAAGGGAAGAACATTGTATGGGAAAGAATTATTAAAGAATGGCAATAACAATGGGATCAGGAATTAAAAGGAAGACATCTATATTCATTAAAAAGAAGAGTTGACACTTATTTGTAGGAAATATGAAATACGGAGGATGGACATGATAACAGACAGGAAAGAATAGGATTAACAGGACATGGAGTGAAGAATATATTGGGATGCAGTGGGAGTGAACAAGGAAGGAAATACTTGATCTGCTTTCTAATAACAACTGGACTAATGAGAATGTGACATGGTGCCCTGTATAGGAGTTAATTAAGTCCAGAAGATGGCAGTAGTGCAACATCACGGATGCAAGCTGCCGTTAAAATCCAAAGAAGAAGAAGTAGTGCACTATATAGGAGATAGGGAGCGGTTTCAGACACGGCGCGTCTTTACAGTACATGCAGTGACGAGCTTTAAGGTGAGCAGTGAGTCTACCTCAATCAAAAAATGTGAAAGAGTTGGAAATGAGCCCATAAATGTTTGTTTATGGATAAAGAATTTGCCAAACAAAATAAAAAAGTTGAAAATATATTCTTTAGATTTGTTGTCAGAGTCAGTGTGTAATAGCAAATGATGTCTTTCAGATTAAAAGATTGTGCACAGATGGGGGATTTATTTAAATGGGAATATAAATCAAACCAAAACTTCTGAACCATTTCACAAGAATAGAATAAAAGTATTAATGTTTCATCTTCGTTACCACAAAATGTACAAGTATTAGGAATATCAGCATATTTGGACACAGTCGAATGAACAGGGTATATCTTATACAGTATTTTAAAGTGGACTTCTTTGGTCTTGTTAGGAATAAAATATTTATGGGGCAACATCCTGTTCTTCTCCAGTCTATATTGTCAACTAGGGCGGCCCAATGGGATCTGCCTCGAGGAAAAATTCGGTCTCTCTTCTGAAAATCTGGCGAATATGTTTATTATTACATTTCTTGTCATAAATACCAATGCCGTCCAGTAACACAGCCGACTCCTTTGTATCTTTGTGGCCATACAATATATGGCTCTTAACCAGCTGCACTAGACCTGTGGGAATATCTCTAAGAACAGTATTATATTCTTTAAAAGGAATAGAGACGTCATGGACAGTCATGAAGTGTTCATAAGACAAGCCCTTACGATATAGCAGCTATAAACACTTGTTTATTTTTGCACTGCACTGTAGATTAACATTAACTAAGAACATTTTTTGTAATTGATTTGCTTTGCAACACTCCATTGTGTGCTGTAATTCACCACTAATGTTGATTCTCCGTCAGCTGGAAGAACACATTATCCGGCTGCGTGAGGAGCTGGACCGGGAACGAGAAGAGTGCAGTTACTTCCAGCTGGAAAGAGATAAGATACAAACCTTTCGGGAGATCACCAAAAGTCAACTAGAGGAGAAGAAAGCTGAGCTCAGGAACAGAGAGAGCAAAATGGAAGAATCTGAAGAGAAACATCAGTCTGAGATCAGGGTATCAGTGATAATGATCAGCGATCTTCAATGACTCAGAAAATGTCTAAAAGGATGCATTTTTATATTCTGTTTTTCTTTTGGTCTTCAGGTGTACAAGCAGAAGGTTAAACACTTGCGGTATGAACACCAAAATACGATTGCAGAGCTTAAGCCCGAGAGAGTGGTTGCCACTAAACTCCTGAAGAAAGAGCAGGCAGACCTGGAGAACGAGCTGCGGAGAGGCATGCGCAGCCTGAAAGTGGATATGAAAGAACAGGAGCTCTCCTACGAGAACCTCATCAAGAACCTAAAACTGGTGTGTGCTTTTTAGTCCATTTATTATTAACCTTAGTTCACAGGTCTCAATCACAGGTTTTCCGATCACACAGTGCTGAAACTCTGGTTAAAATCAGTGCTTATCTGTTGCGAGTGATGTGATAACGTACCCAAAAACCATCCAGAAATGCCTCAGTGCTGGTGTCTGAAAAAGTTAGACCTCAGAGCCACACTCCGAGCTCCGACATCCAACAGTGGGTACAATTCTGGGCAATCAGTGTCTAGATCAGTGTCCAGAGCGTGCAACTGCATATATTGTCCGAACAGGGAGCGAACAGTCTTGTCTATAAGTGCGTGAAGAAGCGTGATGCCGCAGCAGGCGACAAAAGCCACGCAGGCTAATACCATGAGGATAATCATTCCTAAACGCATCAGGCCTGCCAACCAGTCTCTGGAGAACAGCCATTTGAACCATGCGGGCTCGGGGCCGGCATTGTTGCCGACCATCTGATCACGGGCTTTTTTCATACGAGTCAGTAATGACTGCAGGGGCCCTGCTGGGCCCGTATGGAGGGGTATCACGGTGCAACAGTCTCCTCCAATCATTTCGCACACACCTTGGTCAGGTCCCCTCATGGTATCTAAGGCAAATCTATTTTGAACCGCCATAAGAGTTGTGGGGTGCAGCTGCTCTGTGAGTAGGCCTAGAGCCACTATGGTGTGATTTATAAAGCATTGTTGGTTGTACCAAACGTAATTTATCCATCGCATCTTTCTGTGCACCTGTACATGGGGCAGAAAAATGCTCCATGCCGTGGATGAGGACTCTAACTGGGCCATATGCTCTTCAGGGACACCAACAGGCTCCCCTTTCAAGTCTATGTAAATGTGTGGATCAGGGCCCCAATTAGGGAGCATGGACGAGTTACTGACGCGGAAATATTTATCCGTGTTGGAGCTAAGGCCTAAAGTCTGAGCGGCTGCTTCAGTGAGGTCGCGCTTTGATCTGGGACCACGGGGTTTGGTAAGCATTTGTTCTAGGTGTGTGTCATTTAGTTCAAAGATTCTCAAGCGTCCTTCTAGCATGACGGGGGCACACAAACCGTGCCACAATCGGGGAAGTACCTGTAGGGCCTGGTTGCCACCGCAGTACCAGAATATGTCTGCCACCGGCAAGGTCCCAAGCTTAAGACTAGGCACGCGCGTATCTGTACAATGGACTCTGGTACACAGCCATATTGTGGAGGATCGCAGGAGGGTGCCACATTAACTATAGGGTGATGGGCCTCTATGATTGCATGGCATGCAGATTTCTCCATCATCCCAATTTCTGTGTATACGCTCCACGAGAGCATATATACAGTGGAAACATCTGCCCTGGGCGGACTCGCACATACATGTCAGTGGGAAGAGCTCCTAAGCTCTTTCTTAGAAACCAGCTCCTAAGCAACTTGAAAAGTCCTTTTAATCTAGCACACATTAAAAACAAATGCTCTAAATCTTCCTTTTCCCACAGAACCGACAGTCCCCCTTCACTGCTGTATTAAGTTGTGCCACATGTCCGTCTGTAGCTATTGCCCCATGAATAATCCTCCACTGTAGGTCAGCAGTACGCTTCTCTACAGGAGGTTTATATAGGGTCCTCTACCTGTCTCTTACAAGGAGGTCTGGGCTCAACATATCTGGCCACCTTCAGACTTTTTGCCTCCTCAATGAGTCTTTATGTATCGCTTTGACTGTAATGTAGTACATTGCTTTTTTTGACATGCATTTAAAAGAATTTAACTGAGGAGTCTTAAAAGACAGGATGGAGTCTGCAACTCCTGCTTCATCTTCCTCCCTTATTGCTGGGGAGATTCTTATTTCTGGAAACTCCTTATTTCCCATGTCTTGCGTATTGTCATGTCTCTGTCTGATGTAAGTCCTGTGACCACTTGGTAATGCATTGTAGATTTCTTCCTTTAGCTTTGACACGAGACGTGAAGATCTCAAACCCGTCACCTCTTTAAGTTCTTCGGTCAATTTCCACCCTTCCTCTTGTAATAAACGACCCAGCTTTGCGATTCCGTTCCTCAATAAGCATTTCTGAACACTTACAGAGGACAGCAATCTAGTTTGAATCAATGTGTTGAAAAACAGTGGCTCCTCAGGGGCCCACTGTTCTGGATTGTCCACATGTCGTTCTGTTCTTACAACAGTTTTCCACGTTTGAAGCATGGATCTGTAAAAGGAAGTGAGCCCAGATAAGCTCACCTCCTCGAACTTCATTAGGAATAAGTGTTTATCAAGTCCAAAGCCACCTACTAGCCTCAGAATCGCGCTTGCAGTCTTTTCCCATAACACATCCTTATGGTATAAAAGTCTCTGTGCAGCTTGTATCCTGAAAGCACGGATTCGATTCCTCACATCCACCAGTCCTTCACCACCTTCCTGTACTGGCAGGTATAATACTGAAGCACGAATCCAGTGTTGTCCATTCCAGAAGAAGTTTACTGCTGCCCTTTGTATGTTTGAGATCAAGTCCTCTGGTGGCTCCATAACCACAGTCCTGTGCCACAAATTAGAGGCGGCCAGATTATTTACTACCAGAACTCTTCCTCTAGAAGACAATTGTGGTAAAAGCCATTTCCATTTCGACAATCGGCCTGACACCTTTTCCAGCGACCCCTCCCAGTTTTTTTTTTAATTGTTCATTTCCTAGAAAAACCCTTAATATTTTGAATCCTTCTTTTCTCCACCGTAACCCTCCTGGAAGTTGTGGAACTGCGGTGTGCTCCCATTTACCAATAATAAATCCCTCCCTCTTTGTCCAGTTAACCCTAGCAGAGGAGGCCTTTTCATACACTCCAATAGTTTGTGTTAAGATTACCATATCTTCTTGCCCTGTGATAAAAACTGTAGTGTCATCTGCGTACGCTGATAAAACCACTTTGGAATGACTGTTTACATTCGGGATTAGAGTTCCTTTAAGATTATTTCTTAATTTACATAGCAAAGGTTCAATAATTAGGCTGTATAATTGTCCAGAAAGTGGACATCCTTGCCTTATACCTCTTGAAACAGCTACTGGAGCACTTAAGCCACCTCCTGCTTTAACCCTCACATACACATGAGAATACAACAACCGAATATATGAAATAAAAACATCACCAAATCCAAAATGCTTCAGCACATTAACAAGATATTAATGATCTACACGATCAAACGCTTTCTCCTGATCTAATGACACGACTCCCAGATCATTATTATTGACCTGGTTAAGATCAATTACAGTATCTCACAAAAGTGAGTACACCCCTCACATTTTTGTAAATATTTTATTATATCTTTTCATGCGACAACACTGAAGAAATGACACTTTGCTACAATGTAAAGTAGTGAGTGTGCAGCTTGTACAACAGTGTAAATTTGCTGTCCCCTCAAAATAACTCAACACACAGCCATTAATGTCTAAACCGCTGGCAACAAAAGTGAGTACACCCCTAAGTGAAAATGTTAAAATTGGGCCCAATTAGCCATTTTCCCTCCCCGGTGTCATGTGACTCGTTAGTGTTACAAGGTCTCAGGTGTGAATGGGGAGCACACCGGTCACTGGAAGTTCAACATGGCACCTCATGGCAAAGAACTCTCTGAGGATCTGAAAAAAAGAATTGTTGCTCTACATAAAGAAGGCCTAGGCTATAAGAAGATTGTCAACACCCTGAAACTGAGCTGCAGCACAGTGGCCAAGACCATACAGCGGTTTAACAGGACAGGTTCCACTCAAAACAGGCCTCGCCATGGTCGACCAAAGAAGTTGAGTGCACGTGCTCAGCATCATATCCAGAGGTTGGCTTTGCAGAATAGACGTATGACTGCTGCCAGCATTGCTGCAGAGGTTGAAGGGGTGGGGGGTCAGCCTGTCAGTGCTCAGACCATACGCCGCACACACTGCATCAAATTGGTCTGCATGGCTGTTGTCCCAGAAGGAAGTCTCTTCTAAAGATGATGCACAAGAAAACCCACAAACAGTTTGCTGAAGACAAGCAGACTAAGGACATGGATTACTGGAACCATGTCCTGTGGTCTGATGAGACCAAGATAAACTTATTTGGTTCAGATGGTGTCAAGCGTGTGTGGCGGCAACCAGGTGAGGAGTACAAAGACAAGTGTGTCTTGCCTACAGTCAAGCATGGTGGTGGGAGTGTCATGGTCTCGGGCTGCATGAGTGCTGCCGGCACTGGGGAGCTACAGTTCATTGAGGGAACCATGAATGCCAACATGTACTGTGACATACTGAAGCAGAGCATGATTCCCTCCCTTCAGAAACTGGGCTGCAGGGAAGTATTCCAACATGATAATGACCCCAAACACACCTCCAAGATGACCACTGCCTTGCTAAAGAAGCTGAGGGTAAAGGTGATGGACTGGCCAAGCATGTCTCCAGACCTAAACCCTATTGAGCATCTGTGGGGCATCCTCAAACGGAAGGTGGAGGAGCACAAGGTCTCTAACATCCACCAGCTCTGTGATGTCGTCATGGAGGAGTGGAAGAGGACTCCAGTGGCAACCTGTGAAGCTCTGGTGAACTCCATGCCCAACAGGGTTAAGGCAGTGCTGGAAAATAATGGTGGCCACACAAGATATTGACACTTTGGGCCCAATTTGGACATTTTCACTTAGGGGTGTACTCACTTTTGTTGCCAGCGGTTTAGACATTAATGGCTGTGTGTTGAGTTATTTTGAGGGGACAGCAAATTTACACTGTTATACAAGCTGTACACTCACTACTTTACATTGTAGCAAAGTGTCATTTCTTCAGTGCTGTCCCATGAAAAGATATAATAAAATATTTACAAAAATGTGAGGGGTGTACTCACTTTTGTGAGATACTGTATGTCCCTTAGTAAAAAATATTGTCTACAATAGATCTGAGGAATGCAGTATGTTTGGTTGTTTTGGATCAGCTCATCTAAACAGTACTTGAGTCTATTTGCTAAACACTTATAATCCAGGCACAACGATGCTACTGGTCTCCAATTTTTTAGGAGTCCCGAACCTCCTTTTTTTGGAATCAGTGACAAAACTGCTCAACGACAACTTGTGGGAAGTAATTTACTTTCGATGCATTCTAGTATTACTTCATGTAAATCTGGTCCTATTAAGTCCCAGAATTGTTGATAAAACTCCTCAGGCAGTCCATCAATTCCGGGGGATCGGCCTGTAGATAGCTGCTGCATTGCCTCTGAGAGTTCTTGAAAAGTCATTATTTTATCCAATCCTTTTTTTTTTGTTCATCCCCAAGCTGAGGTAACTCTTTAAGTAAGTCCTCAGCACAGTCAGTGTCACAGCTCTCAGCACTGTATTACTGCTTATAAAAATCTCTTGCCAGCTTCCTCATTTCTGCAGGATCCGATGTCACAGATCCATCCGAGCGACGAAGATGGCACATCATCTTTTGTCAGACATTTTTCCATTCTAGATTAAAAAAGAAAGCACTGGGAGCATCCATGTCTCTGATGGAGCAGTATCCTGTTCTTATCAGTGCTCCTTTTGCTTGCTCTTGTAAGAGAAAACCCAGTTCTTGTCTCTTCTTTTTTAACCAATCACACTGTACAGTTTCATTATTGTTTAGAGTTTGTCTTTCTAAACACTTTATGTCTCTCTCCAAATCCTTCATTGTTGCTCTCACCATAGCTGATGAGTGACATGTATAATTTTGACAAAACATTTTTATATTAACTTTGCCCACATCCCACCATTAACTAAGGTTTTCAAAAGAACGCTTCTTCAATTTCCAGCTATTCCAAAACATTTTAACATTTTCACAGAAGAAACCATCCTGTAGTAACTTGGTATTAAAAGTCCAATAGTAGTTTGATTTTGTTGTCTTCTTCGTATTGACATCCAATATTACCATATGATGGTCTGAAAAACCATTAGGTGCAATAAAAATATTCATCACCTTGCTGTTCCATGTCTTTTCCAAATAAAACCTATCTAATCTCGCACCACTAACTGTATTACCAACTTTTAGCCATGTGTACTGCTTAACTCCATTATTTCTTGTTCTCCATACATCTATCAGTTGGAATTCATTGATAACTTTTAATAATACAACACTTGACTGATTATGAGGTTCTTCCCCTTTCCTATCAACAGTGAAGTCTGTTGTACAATTCCAGTCTCCCCAAGTATAAGACACACACCATCATCATATTTTTCAATAGCTTTCCTTACTTCTATAAAGAATGTCAGCCACTCTGAGCCATTGTTAGGAGCATAAACATTAACAAATACAAATACTGTTCCTCCATGCTCAATTTGTCTTACTAATAATCTCCCTTTAACAATTTCTTCTACATTTAAGATATTAATGTTCAGATTTTCTGAAAATAAAATGGCTACCCCTGCACTATTTCTTGTCCCATGACTCATTGCAAGATTTCCTTTCCACCACATTCTCCATTCAACTTCATTATCATTGTCAATGTGTGTCTCCTGTAAAAAGGACACATTAACCTTTTTAATTCTTAAAAACTCTGAGACCATTGCTAATTTATTCCTGTCCCTACCCCCATTAATATTTAAGGATCCTACTCTCTACATATCCATGGAAAGATGTAAGAAGTGGATAGAGACAGAGAAGAAACAGCAGAGTATAGAAAACACCACTTGTGATTGACTCATTTGACTATTTTAATAAAGCTTGTACTTTGTTTTTCCTTAGTTTCGTTATCATCTTTTTCAGCCGGAATCTTTTCTTTTTATCCAGAACTTCGTGGCTCACTGTTTTTTGTAGCAGTGATACTGACATTATGAATGAGGGCAGTTGGAGTACATCATGGTTTCTTCTATGGAGTACATGCTGTCTTCCATCACCTGTGACCCGATATCAGAAATCTCAGAGAGCGTGTCTTCATCCCTCATCTCTGTATCACAGTTTTCCTCACATTTTGATCTATGGTTATTTTCAACATTGTTTACTTCACCAGCAGCGCTGTTTTTATCCTCTTCACTTATTACATTATTTCCAGTTCATTTTGTTTTTTCATTGTTTGAATTCATGGTAATCTCACGTCGGTTATTATTTTCTTCAATCTGTTCATCAGTTTTCTCAGCACTCTGAGCTCCTTCCTCTTCTACCTCTGCAGACTGTACAGTTTCAGACTCATTCACAACTTCAACACTCTGAGTGGCTGCTTCTTCAGCAGCCTGGGCCTTGTGTGGACATGCTAATCTCTTATGCCCAACATCTCCACAATCAAAATATTTCATACTTCCAGTGTTTATATAAACCATATATGCTCTGCCCTCATACCACACTCTAAAAGACGCGTCTAAATCCTGTTCATTTAAGAACATGAATACCTGTCTTCTGAACGACATTATGTGTTTTAACGCTTCATTTTTACACCCCAGAGGAACTGTTTTTATTGCGCTGGCTAACTTTCCGTAGCGCTGAAGCCCCCGGGCTATTTCATCATCATGAATGAACGGTGAGACATTAGAGACAGTGACTCTGGTAGTTTGGGCGACCAGAAGTGTATCCCGTTGCTTATTAAGCGATTCACTAGGTTCTCTTCCTTTACAAAAACAACCACCGCTTTATTCATACGAGATGCCGATGAAATATTCTCATAGCCGATTTCCTTTCCTACAGCCAGTAACACATCCTCCACAGCCACGCCCTTCACAGCCACACACCTGACCCCATGCCGGAGGGAAACAGGTGACTCTGCCCTCTCCACGAGGGACGCCATCCCAGCCCCACCCTGATCCTCACTTCTACTCTCCAACAAAGTGACACCTCCTCAACTATCACTCCAAATTAACTTTCTTTTTCTTTTAGTTAAACAAAACAAAACAAAAAAACTCCTATCAAGAAGTGAAAAAAAAGAATAGAAAATCAGAAACCCACACGATCACCCTCTCCTTGTGAGAACCCTCACACACACCCAAACACTCCCAGCACGCACCGAGAGAGAGAGAGAGAGAGAGAGAGAGAGAGAGAGAGAGAGAGAGAGAAGCAGAAGTGTTAGAGGTTTTATAGGAGACTTTCCAGGACATCGATTGCCTTACACCAGTGATTAATGTTAACCTCATTAGCAACATTAATTTGGTGTTTTGTGATTAGTGATATTCCGCAGGTGTGTTAAGTGTGTGTTCAGTGTGCTTCCTCCGCAAAGATGACATCATCAGTGGGCGACAGTATTTAACGGTGACGAAAGCCAGTAGCCAAGTTTCCATCCACTGCTTGTGCTTTTCTGTTATCGACAAAGTAAAAGTGTGTAAAAGTTTGTGTAATTTGGCGTCTCCTTCCTGTTACAGGGTTCGTACAGATGCTTCATAATGAAATTCCAGGACTTTAACGACTTTTCAAGCAACTATTGTTTTTTTTTTTAAGGACTATACAAGAGATGTCATCCAAACATATTCTTTATTCTTTTTTTAAATTCCAAAATAACAAAAATAATAAACATAAGTTATTATTATTATTATTATTATTATTATTATTCATAAATTACTAAATTTGCATTTCTCACGCACTGCTTCATCTTCACCAGAACGTTAATATACAGGGTCCTAAAAGTCTCCACACACAGGGGAAATTAACTTTTTTTTGTCTTCCCAAATTTTTCATACTTATTATTATTTATTTATTTTCAGATAGCCTTTAAGAATGTGTTTATAAAAAGAAGAAGGGATTGAAATGATTCTCTTGGCTGGATCAGGAAGCTGTCACAAGGTTGTGATGGACTTTCACAGGAAACACAGCGAGCACATCACACACCAAATTGATACCAAACTGGGAGCCAATTTTTCTTTTTTAGGTAAGTTAGTTGTTCCAGCTGTTCCTATAGGATTCTCCTGACATCTTCTTGGTAACATCCAACTGGAAAAGCCACGGGCCACAAAGAGCTTACAGAGCAGGTACGGGATCTCACTGTTGAAAAATATCAATCAGGAGAGGGTTACACTAAAATCTCCAAGGCACTGGATATACCATGGAACACTGTAAAGACAATAATCAACAAGTGGAGAAAATATGGCAGGCCAGAGACACTACTGAGAACAGGACGTCCCTCTAAAACTGATGAGAAGATCAGGAGAAAACTGGTCAGGGAGGCTGAGAGGAGCCAACAGCAACATTAAAAGAATTGCACCAATTTCTGGCAAGTACTGGTTGCTCCCTACATGTGATAACAATCTCCTGAATTCTTCATATCTCTGGGCTGTGGGGTAGGGGGGTAAGACTGAAGCCTTTTTTTAACCACAAAATAAATAAAAATACATCCAATCTCCCAAAACCATGTAGAATAATGTGTTATGGTCTGATGAGACCAAAGTTGAACTTTTTGGCCATAATACCAAAGAATATGTTTGGCGAAATAAAAAAATCCACAGCACATCACCAAAAGAACACCATCCCCATGGTGAAGCATGGTGGTGGCAGCATCATACTTTGGGGCTGTTCTTCCTCAGCTGGAACTTTTGGCGCAAAACCTTAAACACGATCAACGATCAACAAAGGAAGGGCTTCACCAAAACAAGATCAAGGTTTTGGACCGGCCCAGCCAGAGTCCAGACCTAAATCCAATCAGAGATCTGTGTGGTGACCTAAAGAGAGCTGTGTACAGGAGATGTCCAGCCAATCTGACAGAGTTAGAATGCTTTTGTAAGGAAGAACGGTAAAATATTGCTAAGTGAAGACTCTCCAAACTGATGGACTCTTACTCAAAAAGACTGAATGCTGTGATAAACTCTAAAGCTGCTTCAACTCAGTATTAGTTTAGGGGTGTGTTCACTTATACAACCAGGTTATTGTACATGATTTATTTTTTATTTTTTCCACTTAAAATGATTCTTATTGTTTTTCACTTTAATTAAAAGGTTAAAATTTCACAATAAAGGTAGAAAAGTTTCTGACATGATTTATCTTCTTCCTCTTTCCTCTTTCAGTTCCTCCAAGGAAATAGGGTTATCCAGGGTGTGAATATTGGGTTTTAAATCATTTTTGATCCCCTTGAAGGACGTCAGAATAAGATGTAGGCGGGGTCTTGAAATTTTCACATAATACTAAGTTTTAATAGTGAAAAATAGTTCACATTGCTCAGTCTATCTGAAAAGAAAATATCAATATAAATCTGCCCTCCCCTGAAATGGGTCATACTATTGTAAGTGCATGGGGGTGCAGTAGGATAAATGTGGGAAATACCACGCAGTCGTGCACTCAATCGGCCGAATGCGATGGAGACAGCACGGGAGATACCGTAAGTGTTCGAAACACACTTTTTCTTGGAAAATAAATGCCGTAATATAAATATAGTTGTATCTCAAGAATAAATTTTGTGCACATTTCATTAAAATGAAATGTTTATGGTGAAATGATTAAGATGAAGTTTACCTACAGTATTGTCTTCAGGTCACTTTAAGTCTTGAGTGTGAATGAAACAAGCTGATAAAATACTGTTCATTAAAATAACACACGACTCTGAATTTGAACAAATAATTTATAGCCTCAAAAATGTAAATTAGACCAAATACGTTCCTCACAGCGTGTATTTTAACTGGAGCTTATGCTCACGCATGGAAGTTACGTCCTTTACTATAGTAACAGTAAGCTGTGTGTGTGTGTGTGTGTGTGTGTGTGTGTGTGTGTGTGTGTGTGTGTATACCTCAGTATCTCCAGTGTACAGTGTGGATTCTCCAGTCCAGCAGAGAGCAGCTTCACTCCTGAATCCTGCAGGTTATTGTTCCTCAGGTCCAGTTCTCTCAGTCTGGAGGAGTTTGAGCTGAGAACTGAGGACAGAACTCTACAGCTTTCCTCTGTCAGTTTACATCCACACAGCCTGGAAGAGAAATGATGAAGTGTTAGATTTATTGATCTGATTGTGAAATGAGGTGTTTCCATCAGGTGGGAAATAAAGTGTCTACCTGAACACAAGGTTCTAATGTCAGGATAAAAATATCAAATGAACAGCCTGTGTATACACAATACACTAGTATTGGATGTTATTAAAGTAAATGTGTGTGTAATGTACACTGATCTACACGCTGTAGAAATAAATGTACTTTGTTCTGATGTGAGAAGTGATGTAGATATTTCAGCATTAACACAAAGTTCAGTTTCACAGAGACGGTAAAACAGTTGGAGTTCATTGTTCTCTGGATCTTAATCTAATACACACACACACACACACACACACACACACACACACAGAAAAAAACAAAGCTCAACAGCTAATCCAATGCTAATCCACACCATATAAACCCACAGAGTTTAATTTGTTCCTCATATAAAACACTGGGCCTCATTTATCACACTGGATATGAATGAATTTATTGATAAAGCGTGTAGGAGCATTTACACAGGAACTCTTTAATGTGTCAATGAAAAATGTAATGTTGTGGAACATCTACAAGATGTTGAGAGAAAAGGTTGATGAGGTGTTGGATCAGAGTTAAATGGGCGTGGCCACTCAGCACAAGAGCTCTTTATGTACAGGTGCATCTCAATAAATTAGAATGTCGTGGAAAACTTCATTTATTTCAGTAATTCAACTCAAATTGTGAAACTCGTGTATTAAATAAATTCAATGCACACAGACTGAAGTAGTTTAAGTCTTTGGTTCTTTTAATTGTGATGATTTTGGCTCACATTTAACAAAAACCCACCAATTCACTATCTCAACAAATTAGAATATTTCATAAGACCAATAAAAAAAACATTTTTAGTGAATTGTTGGCCTTCTGGAAAGTATGTTCATTTACTGTACATGTACTCAATACTTGGTAGGGGCTCCTTTTGCTTTAATTACTGCCTCAATTCAGCGCGGCATGGAGGTGATCAGTTTGTGGCACGGTGGTATGGAAGCCCAGGTTTCTTTGACAGTGGCCTTCAGCTCATCTGCATTTTTTGGTCTCCTGTTTCTCATTTTCCTCTTGACAATACCCCATAGATTCTCTATGGGGTTCAGGTGTGGTGAGTTTGCTGGCCAGTCAAGCACACCAACACCGTGGTCATTTAACCAACTTTTGGTGCTTTTGGCAGTGTGGGCAGGTGCCAAATCCTGCTGGAAAATGAAATCAGCATCTTCAAAAAGCTGGTCAGCAGAAGGAAGCATGAAGTCCTCCAAAATTTCTTGGTAAATGGATGCAGTGACTTTGCTTTTCAAAAAACACAATGGACCAACACCAGCAGATGACATTGCACCCCAAATCATCACAGACTGTGGAAACTGAACACTGGACTTCAAGCAACTTGGGCTATGAGCTTCTCCACCCTTCCTCCAGACTCTAGGACCTTGGTTTCCAAATGAAATACAAAACTTGCTCTCATCTGAAAAGAGGACTTTGGACCACTGGGCAACAGTCCAGTTCTTCTTCTCCTTAGCCCAGGTAAGATGCCTCTGACGTTGTCTTTGGTTCAGGAGTGGCTTAACAAGAGGAATACGACAACTGTAGCCAAATTCCTTGACACGTCTGTGTGTGGTGGCTCTTGATGCCTTGACCCCAGCCTCAGTCCATTCCTTGTGAAGTTCACTCAAATTCTTGAATCGATTTTGCTTGACAATCCTCATAAGGCTGCGGTTCTCTCGGTTGGTTGTGCATCTTTTTCTTCCACACTTTTTCCTTCCACTCAACTTTCTGTTAACATGCTTGTATACAGCACTCTGTGAACAGCCAGCTTCTTTGGCAATGAATGTTTGTGGCTTACCTAGTGAACCAAACTGAGAGACCATTTTGAAGGCTCAGGAAACCTTTGCAGGTGTTTTGAGTTGATTAGCTGATTGGCATGTCACCATATTCTAATTTGTTGAGATAGTGAATTGGTGGGTTTTTGTTAAATGTGAGCCAAAATCATCACAATTAAAAGAAAAAAGACTTAAACTACTTCAGTCTGTGTGCATTAAATTTATTTAATACACGAGTTTCACAATTTGAGTTGAATTACTGAAATAAATGAACTTTTCCACGACATTCTAATTTATTGAGATGCACCTGTATGTGCATAGCTGCTTTATCTGCTCTTTATTCTGACCCTCAACCCAGTGCTTCTCCACCAACACCTCACTGTCCTCTACTTTCACATTCATCAGGCACTTATGGAGGAGTTCTTGACTGAGCTGGAGCTTGGGTAAATAGCATCAACACTGGACTCCTGTTCCTGTGTGCTAGGAGTCTCACTGGGGACAAGAGCTCCTGAGTTTGTGTCCATTTACAGAGAAAATTAAACTAAATAAGGTGAAGCTCCATCCGTCGGCTTCAAATCCTATAAATGTCAATGACTTACTGAGATCTTTTATCTCTTAATGATCCAATTCATATTTTATTTTCTGTTTGATTTCTTGACTTTTTAGGTTTTAATATTGTAATTTTATCATTAATGTTGTGTTGGAATATTTTAGTTTTAATATTATATTTATCATTTTTGTCATGGATATGCCGGAACAAGCTCTGGACTACAGTTCCCAGCAGCCACTGCACCCCACTGCATCACTGTCATATGAGCACCTGCACCTGATTCACATTAATGTTAATGAGCACTTGTGTGTGTATATAGTCACAGTTTGCACTGCACTCTTTGTCTTGCTTTGATTGGCTCATGTTGTCAGGTTATGCTTCCTGTCGTCGGTTTATTGGTTCTTCTTTGTTTTTTGCCGCGTGTCCTTAGTTTCTTTTGTGTTTATTTTCATCATCATTATTAAAACCTTTATCTGCTCCTGCATCCGTCTCCACCTCCTACCTGATAATTTTATTATATCTTTTCCATTCTGAAGCACTTTGAGCTGCATTTTATATTTGAAATATGCTATATAAAAATTATTATTATTATTATTATTATTATTATTATTATTATTATTATTATTATGTGTGTGTGTGTGTGTGTACCTCAGTATCTCCACTGTACAGTGTGGATTCTCCAGTCCAGCAGAGAGCAGCTTCACTCCTGAATCCTGCAGGTTATTGTAACTCAGGTCCAGTTCTCTCAGTCTGGACGAGTTTGAGCTGAGAACTGAGGACAGAACTCTATAGCTTTCCTCTGTCAGATTACACTCACACAGCCTGGAAGAGAAATGATGAAATATCAGAAGACTGATCTCAAACACACAAACACAGCCATAATCCAGCTAAAGTTGATGATGTAACAGAAATGTGAGTGTGTTTCTCTCACACACAGAAATCAGAGGACAGGACGCCACATCAGCACATTTACAGGAGCAGCCACGTCTTTCTGCACTCCACAATCTCTCAGCTACAATTTATTATAACACCATTAGCTCATCTATATAACACACACATGTGAGAGCGAGCAGCTACACACACTACACTCTGATGTGTCTTCAAGTTTCTACAACCAACACTGCAGATATAGTGCATTTTATTACAGAAAATAAAGAATTATACGACTGTACTGTAACGAATCAAAAGCATTACTAGCATTATTCTTTTCCACCAGAATAATGAAATGGATCAACTTTAAACATGAACAAAACAGAAGCGCATGCTTAGATTCGAAGCACCTTTTTAAAGGAGACGAGTTTTAAAGCGTGCCCGCGTTATCTACCAGAATGTGTAGTAACTCGGATGAATCTGCAACGTTTAAAAATATTCTCCACCAGATACAATTCATGTAACAAATTAAAAGATGTTTAACACGTTTAAATGTATTCTCCAATTTATATAAGGAATTAGCTCGACTGGCGTGAAATATATCTATATATCTAATCAACGCGTGTTGTGACCAGTTATAAATATACATCAGCCATTAAAGGGAATTCGTGTATGTGCACATATACATATAGATAATTAACTACAACGGATTATAATCAATTATGACTATGTATGTGGCCTAGATCAACTTTATGAACTCTAAAGAGGGAGTTTATCCTTCTGGCCAGGAAGAATTAACCCAGTTTGTTATTAAAGATTAGAGCGGGTAACGAGATCTTATGCAGCATGTAATTTACTCATCACGTGACAAAGCAGAGAAAATCAAGCGTGGGATAATAGATTTTAATAGCTAGATGTAACTATGGATACACACGACTAACTCTAAGCAGAACATACATATGTACATCTATATACAAGGAGAAGAAATGGGATAGAGAGAAAGTAATGAAATAAAAGGGAAGCAGACAAAAACAACTCTTTAGCCTTTTTCAGAACCAGCAACGAACTTAATTCTCCTGTAAACAGGGGTCCAATCTTAAACGCAGATATACAGGTGCATCTCAATAAATTAGAATGTCGTGGAAAAGTTCATTTATTTCAGTAATTCAACTCAAATTGTGAAACTCATGTATTAAATAAATTCAATGCACACAGACTGAAGTAGTTTAAGTCTTTGGTTCTTTTAATTGTGATGATTTTGGCTCACATTTAACAAAAACCCACCAATTCACTATCTCAACAAATTAGAATATGGTGACATGCCAATCAGCTAATCAACTCAAAACACCTGCAAAGGTTTCCTGAGCCTTCAAAATGGTCTCTTAGTTTGGTTCACTAGGCTACACAATCATGGGGAAGACTGCTGAACTGACAGTTGTCCAGAAGACAATCATTGACACCCTTCACAAGGAGGGTAAGCCACAAACATTCATTGCCAAAGAAGCTGGCTGTTCACAGAGTGCTGTATCCAAGCATGTTAACAGAAAGTTGAGTGGAAGGAAAACGTATGGCAGAAAAAGATGCACAACCAACCGAGAGAACCGCAGCCTTATGAGGATTGTCAAGCAAAATCAATTCAAGAATTTGAGTGAACTTCACAAGGAATGGACTGAGGCTGGGGTCAAGGCATCAAGAGCCACCACACACAGACGTGTCAAGGAATTTGGCTGCAGTTGTCATATTCCTCTTGTTAAGCCACTCCTGAACCACAGACAATGTCAGAGGCGTCTTACCTGGGCTAAGGAGAAGAAGAACTGGACTGTTGCCCAGTGGTCCAAAGTCCTCTTTTCAGATGAGGGCAAGTTTTGTATTTAATTTGGAAACCAAGGTCCTAGAGTCTGGAGGAAGGGTGGAGAAGCTCATAGCCCAAGTTGCTTGAAGTCCAGTGTTACGTTTCCACAGTCTGTGATGATTTGGGGTGCAGTGTCATCTGCTGGTGTTGGTCCATTTTTTTTTTTTAAAACCAAAGTCACTGCACCCATTTACCAAGAAATTTTGGAGCACTTCATGCTTCCTTCTGCTGACCAGCTTTTTGAAGATGCTGATTTCATTTTCCAGCAGGATTTGGCACCTGCCCACACTGCCAAAAGCACCAAAAGTTGGTTAAATGACCATGGTGTTGGTGTGCTTGACTGGCCAGCAAACTCACCAGACCTGAACCCCATAGAGAATCTATGGGGTATTGTCAAGAGGAAAATGAGAAACAAGAGACCAAAAAATGCAGATGAGCTGAAGGCCACTGTCAAAGAAACCTGGGCTTCCATACCACCTCAGCAGTGCCACAAACTGATCACCTCCATGCCACGCTGAATTGAGGCAGTAATTAAAGCAAAAGGAGCCCCTACCAAGTATTGAGTACATGTACAGTAAATGAACATACTTTCCAGAAGGCCAACAGTTCACTAAAAATGTTTTCTTTATTGGTCTTATGAAGTATTCTAATTTGTTGAGATAGTGAATTGGTTTGTTTTTGTTAAATGTGAGCCAAAATCATCACAATTAAAAGAACCAAAGACTTAAACTACTTCAGTCTGTGTGCATTGAATTTATTTAATACATGAGTTTCACAATTTGAGTTGAATTACTGAAATAAATGAACTTTTCCACGACATTCTAATTTATTGAGATGCACCTGTAGGTTCATTAACTATACTTGCATAGCCTCAGGGTTGAGAGTTTGCGTGAGGTCGTGTAGAGTTCACTGGTTCGTTGCGCCATTTGAAAAGGAGTGAGCCGTGAGGCAGTTGCATCCTTTGTCCGGGAGAGAGAGGTCCTGGTTTCCTCTTCCCGGGGCACATGGCCCCGGGGGAGAGAAACCGGAAGGAGTGTAGAAGTGAAGTTGAAGAGTGACTGACAAGTGAACTCTGACTTAACGTGAAGAAGAGCGTGGTGTTGTTTTAAAGACAACACCAACGCACACGCCTCTTTGGGCTATGGGCCAATCAGGAAGTTGGGTTTGCATGTCCGGATGAACTCTCTTTGTCTGGTCTCGGACCCTAATTTAAATGTCCAGAGAGCAGCTGGTTTATACCGTGTTATAAATGAAATTAAGAGAAAACATGAAATAATGTATCCCATTGCAATTTGATATGCATAATCAATCAGGGTATCTCGAGACGATTAACTACATACCAAATTCGATGGACTTGTAAAGAATATTACAAATAAAACCTGGTTACAGACATTTAAAATGATATCCTAAATTAAAACTATCTAAAGTCATTAAGGTTAGTTACATAAACACACAATATATGTAAACAAGATAACATCACACTATTTAGACAACGAATAATTACATATAATTACACGTTACATTGAAAAGAGAGAGATTTCTCCATTGTGTGTGTAAGGTAAGCTTGTGTGTGTGTGTGTGTGTGTGTGTGTGTGCGCGTGCACATGTGTATGTCCAGAAGAGCGGGCTGGCGTTCTTCTAATGTCCCACCTTGGTCACCTCAGGGTGACCTTAGGGAGGACATTTCCTCCTCTGGCTTTTGCAACTTTGAGGCTAAATCATGTGGTCGTAAACAGAGATTAGATCAGAGATTTACAGGCCCTTGGTTGGAGTTTTGGTGGACCCCTGCTGACGAACTAATCTTGAAGTTTCCCAGATGTTCAGTCATCAAAGGTTCCTTTTATTGCAGGGGTAAGTCCTGTGTGGGTTCAAAGAGACTTTTGCATTCCAAAGCGCATCTGGCCGCAGGAGGCCTCTCGGGGTTACTCTCGGTCACCTGAGTGACGAAATTTTCTATGTTCCATCTGGGTTAATTCAGAAATCAGTTTAGGCACTGTCGTACGCTACACTACACTACCAGTTAATAACATGCCAATACTAGTGGTACTTTACAGTCAGTTATATGTTGAATTCCACAGAGACTGTAAAACAGTTGGTGTGTGTTGTTCTCTGTGCTCGTACAGTTACAAATCTGTCACCTGGAGACCTCCGATTTTACACACACACACACACTGGTTCAGGTGTTTGGTGTGGACCCGAGTACAGGTGGAGTGTTCACATACAGTACGTCCAAACAGATCCAATCTAAAGAGAAAGTTTGATATGTCCAAACCGAACAAGGTAGGTGTGAAAGTGTCCTTATTCTCTCTCACATGTGTCCCTCAGTGCAGATAGGGCTGTGTGATATGGTGATACATATCATAGGACCAGAAAATAGAATAATGAAGAATGTCTATTGATAGATATTTTCCTATATCCTCTATATCTCATATTGTTCCTATTTTGACAGTGTTGTGTTGAAAGTGTTTCTTCTTCTCATTGGTGAACTTCTGTTCAATGTCACTTTCAAATAAAAGGAGAAAAGAAAAAGTGCCTTTCACTGGTGTTTAGTTCACAAAATGATCAAAAAGCAGTCATGAACACATGCAGTTATTTTGTACAGATGATTTTTCCATCAATTTTAGAGAAAAGGTAATAAATGGTGATATGAGATTGTGTCCATATGGCCCAGCCCTCAGTGCAGACATAACGTGTTCGTGTAAAAAGTCCAACAATCTTCTGGAACAGTACCAGAGGTTTGTTTAAAGATGATTACAGTAACTATTAACATTAATCCAAACAGTGCAGTTCAGTCTTACATTAAAATAACAAACCATGCAGTAATACAGCCGTGGCCAAAAGTTTTGAGAATGACACAAATATTAATTTTCACAAAGTCTACTGCTTCAGTGTTTTTAGATCTTTTTGTCAGATGTTACTGTTACTGAAGTATAATCACAAGCATTTCATAAGTGTCAATGGCTTTTATTGACAATTACATGAAGTTTATGCAAAGAGTCAATATTTGCAGTGTTGACCCTTCTTTTTCAAGACCTCTGCAATTCGCCATGGCATGCTGTCAATCAACTTCTGGGCCACATCCTGACTGATGGCAGCCCATTCTTGCATAATCAATGCTTGGAGTTTGTCAGAGTTTGTGGGTTTTTGTTTGTCCACCCACCTCTTCAGGCCTGACCACAAATTCTCAATGGGATTAAGGTCTGGGGAGTTTCCTGGCCATGGACCCAAAATGTCGATGTTTTGTTCCCCGAGCCACTTCGTTATCACTTTTGCCTTGTGGCAAGGTGCCCCATCATGCTGGAAAAGGCATTGTTCGTCACCAAACTGTTCTTGGATGGTTGGGAGAAGTTGCTCTCTGAGGTTGTTTTTGTACCATTCTTTATTCATGGCTGTGTTCTTAGGCAAAATTGTGAGTGAGCCCACTCCCTTGGTTGAGAAGCAACCCCACACATGAGTGGTCTCAGGATGCTTTACTGTTGGCATGACACAGGACTGATGGTAGCGCTCACCTTTTCTTCTCCGGACAAGCTTTTTTCCAGATGCCCCAAACAATCGGAAAGGGGATTCATCAGAGAAAATGACATTACCCCAGTCCTCAGCAGTCCAATCGCTGTACTTTTTGCAGAATAGCAGTCTGTCCCTGATGTTTTTCCGGGAGAGAAGTGGCTTCTTTGCTGCCCTTCTTGACACCAGGCCATCCTCCAAAAGTCTTCACCTTACTGTGCGTGCAGACGCACTCACGCCTGCCTGCTGCCATTCCTGAGCAAACTCTGCATTGGTGGTGCCACGATCCCGCAGCTGAATCAGCTTTAGGAGACGGTCCTGGCGCTTGCTGGACTTTCTTGGGTGCCCTGAAGCCTTCTTCACAACAGTTGAACCTCTCTCCTTGAAGGTCTTGATGATCCGATAAATGGTTGATTTAGGTGCAATCTTACTAGCAACAATATCCTTGCCTGTGAATCCCTTTTTGTGCAAAGCAATGATGGCTGCACGTGTTTCCTTGCAGGTAACCATAGTTAACAGAGGAAGAACAATAATTTCAAGCACCACCCTCCTTTTAAAGCATCCAGTCCGTTATTCTAACTCAATCAGCATGACAGAGTGATCTCCAGCCTTGACCTCGTTAACACTCTCACCTGTGTTAACGAGAGAATCACTGACATGATGTCAGCTGGTCCTGTTGTGGAAGGGCTGAAATGCAGTGGACATGTTTTTTTGGGATTAAGTTCATTTTCATGGCAAAGAGGGACTTTGAAATTAATTGCAATTCATTTGATCACTCTTCATAACATTCTGGAGTATATCCAAATTGCCATCATAAAAACTGAGGCAGCAGACTTTGTAAAAATTAATACTTGTGTCATTCTCAAAACTTTTGGCCACGGCTGTACTACTACTACTATAACTATTACTACTACTACTACTACTACTACTAATAATAATAATAGTAGTAATAATAACAATAACAACAACAATAATAATAATAATAATAATAATAATAACAGTAATAATAATAATAATAATAATAATAATAATAATAATAATAATAACAATAATGATAATAATAAAATAGAAGACATAATGGAAGAAAGAATCAAGGTTTATGAATAAATTAATATAAAGGGAGTTTCAGGCAGCGTGTTGTTGTGGATGGGTCTTGACTGCCCTCGTGCGGACACGCTTATGAAGTGCATGTTGCCTGAATCATTGTAATTTAGCAACAGTTTATAAATCTACATGTACAGTAAATGGCTAAAAAAAATGTAATTAAATTAAATGTTTTTAAAAAGTGTGGGGAAATCATTTTAGAAATGTTTCTCCGTGCTATATTTTTTGCGTGTTAGAAAATATATTAAAGCATGATGACAAACAAGACAGCAGCAACAATCCTACTACTACTTCTACTAGTACACACAGCAGCGTAAGGCAGCATAAGGCAGCATAAAGCAACATAAGTGTTAGGTCGCGCGAAAAGCGCGACTTCAATTACCAGAACCCTCATTCACACACTCCACACTACATTTCCCAGCAAGCTCGGCGGCCTACAAACATGGCCACCAGGGACTACAACACCCAAAGCACCCACACACTACCACAGTCACAATCACCTTCCTTCTAATCCCGCACACCTGTCTTCAATCTCACTAGCACTGTATTTAAGGACTTTTGTGTTACAGGTTGGACGCGAAGTATTGTTTGTTTTCCCAAATCTTACCTTACTGAGCAATTGAATTCTGGACTGATTCTCACGGCATTGACCTTTAAGCTAAGTACCTTGGTTTCCGACTTCCTCTAAAGCCCTCTTTCGTTTTACACATCTCGGTGATAGTTTTACGTGCACTTGTGTCTGATTTCTGTTAGCGCTGTGTAGTTAGCACACTTTATGTATTGTCCACTATTTATGTTAAGGGTGCTAATTTCTGGGTGCGGATTTTCCGTTTTTCCTTTCCGTTGATAAGTGTGTGTTTTTACTGCTAGCGCTAACGATTTGAGAGTGTGTATAAACTTTGCCACGATATCCTGCGAAGACTCGAAGCCTTCTTAAAGCTTTTGTGTTATCCTGTGTCCTTTCCACATGTGTGCTGAATAAAGTGACGAAGTTTTTGACCGCAACTGTGTTGTCCAGCCCTCTTCTGGTGACATAACAGAATACTTCGCCTCTAAATGGATGCAGCGGGGAAAGTAAGGGCACGCGCCATGCCACACCACGCCATGCCACGCCACGCCACATTTAAAATGCCTGCAAACAATTCAATTTTTTTCCCCCAATGGACGTTTGTTTATCCCCCCGATGAGTTTGATGGCTTTTCCACCTGGCCACAGTGCTTCTGTTTGCAGGCACAGATTTATTTCCTGAGTTTGGAGGACCCCAAGCCCGACGAGGAACAATGGGTGGGGTTCCTCCTCTCTCGTTTGGTCGACTCTGCTCGCCAATGGGCAGAGCTTCACCTTGCCAGTGGATCCATGAAGTTCAAAACAGTTTTGGGCTTTGTGGATCTACTGGTCCAGGTGTTTGGAAGCCCAGACTTCCAACCCGACCTCAGGACCTTTTTGGGGAAGGACCGTCTGGGCGACCGACCTAACCACTCATTCCTGGAATATTATGGGGGTAAGCGGGCTAACGTGGCGGCCTGCTCCTCACATCCCCAAAACCAGGAGTGTTCCACCGAGGGATGCACCCGCCCAGCCGTCCTGCAGTGCCCCACCTGCAGGAACCAGGGAGTAAGGAGCAGCTTCTTCTGCTCCCAAAACTGTTTCAAGGGCAGCTGGCGGGCGCATAAGCGTCTCCACCAGCGGGCACCCTCAGAGCTCCAGCAGGAGACCCAGCAGGAGGTCTTCTCAGCGGAGCTGCAACTGGAGGTTAACCAGGCAACCTCCAGCCCCGAGCTCCAGCCGGAGACCCAGCAGGAAGTCTCCACAGCGGAGCTGCAACTGGAGGTTAACATGGCGACCTCCAGCCCCGAGCTCCAGCCGGAGACCCAGCAGGAAGTCTCCACAGCGGAGCTGCAACTGGAGGTTAACATGGCGACCTCCAGCCCCGAGCTCCAGCCAGAGACCCAGCAGGAAGTCTCCACAGCGGAGCTGCAACTGGAGGTTAACATGGCGACCTCCAGCCCCGAGCTCCAGCCGGAGACCCAGCAGGAAGTCTCCACAGCGGAGCTGCAACTGGAGGTTAACATGGCGACCTCCAGCCCCGAGCTCCAGCCGGAGACCCAGCAGGAAGTCTCCACAGCGGAGCTGCAACTGGAGGTTAACATGGCGACCTCCAGCCCCGAGCTCCAGCAGGAGACCCAGCAGGAGGTCTTCTCAGCGGAGCTGCAACTGGAGGTTAACCAGGCAACCTCCAGCTCCGAGCTCCAGCCGGAGACCCAGCAGGAAGTCTCCATCGCGGAGCTGCAACTGGAGGTTAACATGGCGACCTCCAGCCCCGAGCTCCAGCCGGAGACCCAGCAGGAAGTCTCCACAGCGGAGCTGCAACTGGAGGTTAACATGGCGACCTCCAGCCCCAAGCAGCAGCCAGCGAATAAAGAGGAAACCTCTCCTGGCCTGCTCGTCTCAGAGGTTCTAGAAGAAACCTCCACTCCAAGCCCATGTCCCGATTTCAATCCTGCTCCCAATCCAGTTCTCACCCTGGTTCCCAGTCCGGTTCCTACTCTGGTTCTCGATCCTGTTCCCAGTCCGGTTCCTACTCCGGTTCTCAATCCTGTTCTCAGTCCTGCTCCCAATCTAGTTCTCAGTCCTGCTCCCAATCCAGTTCTCACCCTGGTTCCCAGTCCGGTTCCTACTCTGGTTCTCGATCCTGTTCCCAGTCCAGCTCCCAGTCCTGTTCTTAGTCCCGTTCCCAATCCTGCTCCCAGTCCTGCTCCCAGTCCTGCTCCCAGTCCTGCTCCCAGTCCGGCTCCCAGTCCTGCTCCCAATCCGGTTCCAAGCCCCATTACCAATCATTTCCCAAGTCCAGTTTCTGATTTTTATGAGGGCTACATGGGTTTAATTTCGGGATGGGTGTTAGCCCTCCTCCTCAGTGCAGAGGGTGTTTTCACTCCCAGCTCCACTCATAACCCAGCTCACTCCTCAGTCTCCAGCCCTGTCTCCTCCTCAGTCTCCAGCCCTGTCTCCTCCTCAGTCTCCAGCCCTGTCTCCTCCTCAGTCTCCAGCCCTGTCTCCTCTTCAGTCTCCAGCCCTGTCTCCTCCTCTGTCTCCAGCCCTGTCTCCTCCTCTGTTTCCAACCCAACTCACTCCACTATCTCCTCCTCTGTTTCCAACCCTGTCTCCTCCTCTGTTTCCAACCCAACTCACTCCACTGTCTCTAATCCAGGAGCCGAAGCAGGTTCCAGGCAGAGCGCCAGGTCACGCGCGGCTCGGAAATCCGGGCCCAGCACCAGGTCACGCGCGGCTCGGAAATCCGGGCCCAGCACCAGGTCACGCGCAGCTCGGAGACCCAGGCCGAGCACCAGGTCACGCGCAACCCCGAGACCCAGGCCGAGCATCAGATCACGCGCTACTCCACGATCCAGGCCGAGCATAAGTCCTCGTCCAAGTCCTCGTCCAAGTCCTCGTCACGACACGGTCGACTCTGGCTGCGGGACATTAAATTGCACCAGCCTCGGTTCCAGGGGGGCAGATGTGCTAATCTTGCCCAGGGGTCTGGACAAAACTTGCGGCGCGTCGGGGGCCGCGCCTTTGGGGGGGGGCTCTGTTAGGTCGCGCGAAAAGCGCGACTTCAATTACCAGAACCCTCATTCACACACTCCACACTACATTTCCCAGCAAGCTCGGCGGCCTACAAACATGGCCACCAGGGACTACAACACCCAAAGCACCCACACACTACCACAGTCACAATCACCTTCCTTCTAATCCCGCACACCTGTCTTCAATCTCACTAGCACTGTATTTAAGGACTTTTGTGTTACAGGTTGGACGCGAAGTATTGTTTGTTTTCCCAAATCTTACCTTACTGAGCAATTGAATTCTGGACTGATTCTCACGGCATTGACCTTTAAGCTAAGTACCTTGGTTTCCGACTTCCTCTAAAGCCCTCTTTCGTTTTACACATCTCGGTGATAGTTTTACGTGCACTTGTGTCTGATTTCTGTTAGCGCTGTGTAGTTAGCACACTTTATGTATTGTCCACTATTTATGTTAAGGGTGCTAATTTCTGGGTGCAGATTTTCCGTTTTTCCTTTCCGTTGATAAGTGTGTGTTTTTACTGCTAGCGCTAACGATTTGAGAGTGTGTATAAACTTTGCCACGATATCCTGCGAAGACTCGAAGCCTTCTTAAAGCTTTTGTGTTATCCTGTGTCTTTTCCACATGTGTGCTGAATAAAGTGACGAAGTTTTTGACCGCAACTGTGTCCAGCCCTCTTCTGGTGACATAACAATAAGGCAGCAGTGGCTTAACGGTTAAGGCTCTTGGTTGCTGCTTGGAAGTTTGGTCGTTCAAGCCTCAGCTTTACTAAGCTTCCAGTGCGGTGCCCTTGAGCAAGGCCTTTAACCCTATGCTCCAGGGGTGCCGTATCATGTCTGACCCCAGCTTCCTGTCAAGCTGGGATATGCAAAAGCTTTTTATTGGGGATGTACCTCGGTGGTCCTTAACATTTAAAAAAAATGCTTTCACTGTGCTGTAATGTATAAAGCTTCTTCTCTCTACTACTACTATTAGCTATTACATAATTTGAAATGTAATGTATTAGTATTTGTTATAATAGTTCTTTGTTAGTTGTTCCCCTAGTGGCTAGGCTAAGCTCCTGTGCTTTCGGCACTGCAGGCTTGGTTTGATTCCCGAGCAGAGGACAAACCCGACTACTGTACCCATAGTGCTGGTCCCAAGCCGGGAAAAAACAGGAGGATTGTGTCAGGAAGGGCTTGTAGTGTAAAACATGTGCCGAATCAATGGGGGGCAGCTGAAAGAACATGATGCTGATTCTTAATTAAATATTGTCATAACTATATATCATTGCTACTATTATGATATATTATATATCACAATTATCTGCCTCCATTTAATCTAATCTGAGCTGCTTCTACTACTATTTCTATGACTACTACTACTATTAATAATGAAGTAATTAAATACACAATTAAAAGGACTCCTTCCTCTTTTTCTTTTTTGTGTGTGTGATACTAATCAGACTAACATAAGACTGAAGTGGTTGATGTTTTTTTAGTACACATACTTTTAGCACTTTAACCCATTTTTAAGCACTTTTTTTTAACCATTTCCCGTACCACATGGATAGATCCTCAGAAGATCCAGATCCAACTAGGAATCCAGAGTCGAGATGGGTAGTACAGATTTCAGGACCTCTCTCCTTCTAGCACCCTATCTAGGATTAGGGTTTGATAGCAGTAGGGGTCCCCCTCCCACCTCATCATCCACCCATATTCTTTCATTTCCTCTTCCTTTTTTTTCATTGTTTTCTTCTTCTCTTTATTTAGCACTTACTACTGAGACTATTCAAGGGGCACACAAGGTTTTCACTTTATGATGTGTGGATTTATCAACACAAAATTACTTATTTAGAGTGTGATGGTATCTTTGTTCACCTTTTTTTGCTGTGGGTAGCACTTTGTTACGACCCGTCGGGTGAAGGAGATAAGCAGGATGCACTTGCAGGGGAAAGTGTTCAGTTTATTAGGAACAGTTTAAATAATGATAAACATAAAGGACTTCAGTCAACATAAATACATAAATGCATCAATAGGAACGTCACCGTTATCAAAGAAGGTAGAAATAATCCAAATAAGAAAAACAGTAATCCACAACTGGTAGAAAATCCGGAAAACACAGGGAAAATGAACGCGAGGCTAGAAAGGTGGTCTGGGTACCACAAATTACGAACTAAGGAGAATAAACGCGAGGCTAGAAAGGCGGTCTGGAAACCACGAATAAAGAGCTAAGGGGAAAAAAGCGCACGGTTAAACACATCTAAGTTGAACTAACGCTAAACTAGAGAGGTGATCTGGAAACCACGAGAAAAGAGCTAAGAAAAAAAGCGCACGGTTAAACACATCTAAGTTGAACTAACGCTAAACTATACTAATACTCCACTGTGCGTGACCTGGTGCTGGGCCTGGATCTCAGAGCTGCGCGTGACCTGGTGCTTGATCTGGTGCTTGACCCGGAGCTTGACCTGGTGCTTGATTTGGAGCTTGACCTGTAACCAGGATCGGAGTCGGCTCTGGAACCAGGATCGGAGTCGGCTCTGGAACCAGGATCGGTGTCGGCTCTGGAACCAGGATCGGAGTCAGCTCTCGCACCTGGATCCGAGTCAGCTTTGGCACCTGGATCAGAGTCAGCTTTGGCACCTGGATCAGAGACAGGCTTGGAAACAGAGTGGGAGAAAGGCTTGGAAACAGACTCGGAGAAAGGCTTGGAAACAGACTCGGAGAAAGGCTTGGAAACAGACTCGGAGAAAGACTTGGAAACAGACTCGGAGAAAGACTTGGAAACAGACTTCGAAACAGACTTGGAAACAGACTTCGAGAAAGACTTGGAAACAGACTTTGAGAAAGTCTTGGAAATAGACTTCAAGAAAGACTTGGAAATAGGTCAGAGAACTCGGTTAGACCGAAAATCAAACATACTCCATAGACAAAATCAAAAACTTGGTTGGAAATAAAATTGGAGACAGGGCTGGAGACCGGCCTGGAGACAGGGCTGGAGACAGGGTTGGAGACAGGGCTGAAGACAGAGCTGGAGACAGGGCTGGGGACAGGGCTGGAGACAGAGGAGGAGACAGAGCTGGATTGGAAACGGAGCTGGGAGTTACATCAGCCGCTGAACTGAAAAGGAGAGCAAAAACATATCCAGAAATTAAAACTATGTAGCTAGCAACAAAATCAGGAACTGGACTTGGAACTGAACTAGGAACTGGGCTAGGAACTGGGTCGGAACCTGGACTTGGACATGAAACTGAACTAGGAACTGGATGAGGAACTGGACTGGAACTGGGAACGGGAGCAGGACTGGGAACAGGACTGGGAACTTGACTGGGAATCTGACTGAGAACTGGATCAGAGATTGGCCTTGGAATAGGGCAAAACTCTGGACATGGACTTGGACATGGACTGGGATTAGGGCAGGAACCTGGACATGGACTTGGACATGGACTAGGATTAGGGCAGGAAACTGGACATGGACTTGGACATGGACTAGCTTGAGAAGAGGTCATCCCATGGACCTCAGACATGGACTGAGCAGGAGTGGGGGTTTCCTCTCGAACCTCTGACGACAACACGGCTTGGGCGGAGGTCTCCTCACGGACCTCCTGTATAAGCAGGCCAGGAGAGGAGGTTTCCTCTTGAATCTCTGGCTGCTGCTTGGGGCTGGAGGTCACCTTGTTAACCTCCTGAGGCAGCTCCACTGTGGAGACCTTCTGCTGGGCCTCAGGCTGGAGCTCGGGGCTGGGGGTCACCATGTTAACCTCCCTGAGCAGCTCCTCTGTGGAGACCTTCTGCTGGGCCTCCAACTGGAGTTCGGGGCTGGAGGTCGCCACGTTAACCTCCCTGAACAGCTCCGCTGTAGGGACCTTCTGCTGGGCCTCTGGCTGGAGCTCGGGGCTGGAGGTCACCCTGTTAACCTCCAGGAGAAGCTCCCTTGAGGACACCTCCTGCTGGGCCTCCTGCTGGAGCTCTGGGCTGGAGGTCACCACATTAACCTCCCTGAGCAGCTCCGCTGTGGAGACCTTCTGCTGGGCCTCCTGCTGGAGCTCTGGGCTGGAGGTCACCACATTAACCTCCCTGAGCAGCTCCGCTGTGGAGACCTTCTGCTGGGCCTCCGGCTGGAGCTCGGGGCTGGAGATCGCCACATTAACCTCCTTGAGCAGCTCCGCTGTAGAGACGTTCTGCTGGTCCTCCAACTGGAGGTCGCCACATTAACCTCCTGTGGAAGCTCCGTGGAGGAGACTTCCTGCTGGGTCTCCGGCTGGAGTTCTGAGGGAGCCCTCCTGTGGAGCCGCTTATGCACCCGCCAGCTACCCTTGAAGCAGCCTTGGGAGCAGAAATAGCTGCTCCTGACTCCCTGGTTCCTGCAGGTGGGACACTGCAGGATGGTTGGTCGGGTGCAACCCTCGGTGGCACACTCCTGGGTTGGGGGATGAGAGGTGTAGGCTGCCCAACCCTAACCATAACCCTCTTCCCTCAACCTCAAGACCCCTCCCCTCCCCTCCCCTCCTCCAACCCCCTCTCCTCTCCTCTCCTCTCCTCCTCCTCCTCTCCTCACCCCCTTCCCCAAAACCTAATCTCTAACCTCAATCCCTAACTATGTAAGCAATATATCTGCTGAACCTCCTTGATGAATAAAATTGAAGGACCTAGTTTCCAACCCTGGACCACAGGAAAGATACATATAAAGAGGGGTGTGGATCTCGCTTGGTCAGATCTTTCTTTCTCTTTTAGACACTCTGCTTTTGTTTCATTGGTTTTCTCTTGGCCTGTGTATTTTTTAATTTTTTATCTATATATATATATATATGTGTGTGTGTGTACTGCTTTTGTTTTCCTCCTTTTTTGACATTTCATTTTATATGTGGTTTTAGGTTACGTTTGGGTCTTGAACTGGGGACCTTGTGGTCCAGAGGGCAGATGAGTTGCTACCGCACCATGGTGGTCCTGTACCTATTCATGACTCTTTTAATTTTAATTTCATTTTTAGGATCCCAGTCTCCCTCTCTCAGTCTCTCTTTTAATTTTTGTCCTTTTAAAAAAAAAAAAAAAAAAAAAAAAACCACAGTGTGCCCGTGCCATAAGGGACAATTGCCCGCATAAGAACATTTTATTTTCCCCTAACCTAACCCTAACCCCTAACCCTAACTCGTAACCCTAACCCTAACACTCTAACTCTGACCGTAACCCTAACCCTCAACCCCCTAACCCTAAGCCTAACCTCAACCCCTAACCCTAATCCTAAAATCAATCCCCTAACCCTAATCCTTACCTCAATCCCCTAACCCTAATCCTAACCTCAACCCCTAACCCTAATCCTAACCTCAATTCCTTAATCCTAATCCCCTTCCCTAAGCCCTAACCCCTAACCGCTAACAGTTACCTTAACCCTAACTGCTAACCCTTACCATAACCCTAATTCTAACCTCAACCCCCTAATCCTAACCTTAAGCCCTAATCTCTAACCGTTAACCCTAAACCTAACCCTAAGCCCTAACCCCCTAACCCTAACCCTAACCCATGTCTGCTGTAAAATCTATGGTTTCTTTTTGTAACTTTTCCTCCATTAATCCTGTGTCCTTCTCTACATCACTGCAACAATCAATCACTAAGGATTTCATGCTACTATCTTGTCCAACTGACATCATCGCTGATTATAACAAATCTATTTCTAATGCCCTTGATCTACACGCCCCTCTTAAGTGTACATATGTCCCGTCCACTCACTCCTCCCCCTGGTACACACAGGAACTGCGTACTCTTAAAGCTGAGGGACGACGCCTTGAGCATCTTTACAAAAAAACTGGTCTTACTGTTCACTTGGATGCGTATAACGATCATATACAAGCGTACAAATCTGCACTAAATGTTGCTCACTCATCCTACTTTTCTGCTCTGATTAATAATGCCTCTTCTAGACCCAAAACGCTCTTCTCTACTGTTAATAAACTCATCAATTCTCCTGCCCCCCTCATTTCTGTCTCTACTGAACTCTGTCAGTCATTCCTTAACATCTTTCAGGATAAACTTAACTCTATTTACAAACTTTTTCCCTGAACTGTCCCTACAGACTCACTGCAGGATTTTCTCACTCATAGCCAGATAGGTACCTTTGCTGATTTCGTTCCCACTGCACGATCTGCTGTTTCTGAGTTGATTAGTAAATCTAATTCTACTTCCTGTCAGCTTGATCCTGCCCCCACTGCCTTACTTAAGCTTTGTCTGCCTGTTATCTCAGTGCCTATTTCCCACCTCATCAATAGAACATTCAGTACTGGATTTGTCCCTTCAGAACTCAAAACTGCTGCTGTCATTCCAGTTTAAAAAAGCCTAGCTTGGATCCCTCAGATCTTAAAAACTACTGCCCTATTTCTAATCTACCTTTCTTGGCTAAAGTAATGGAGAAAGTGGTTGCTTCTCAGCTTCTCTCCTACTTAAGATCTTACAATGTCTTTGAATGTTTTCAGTCCAGCTTCCGTCCACTTCACAGCACTGAGACTGCACTAGTCAGAGTTTCAAATGATATCTCGATGGCTTCCGACTCAGGTGCCATCACTTTTCTGGTCCTCTTAGACATTAGTTCTGCTGTTGATACTATCTCACACAGTATACTTATTTCTCCACAAACTCCTTATCTGAATGTATCAAGGACATTAATTCCTGGATGACCAGCAATTTTCTCAAACTCAATACTGAAATAACTGATGTGTTAGTAGTAGCATCTCCACATGTTCATCTCGTCTTCCTGACCAATTAATTGATATTAATGGTGTCCTGGTCAGACCCTCCTCTGCAACCTTGGTATTGTCTTTGACTCCACACTCTCTTTTAACTCGCACATCTCCTCTCTCACAAAAACAGCTTTCTATCATCTTCGCAATATCGCTAGACTTTGCCCCATTCTTAACACCAAAGATGCCGAAACCGTTGTCCATGCCTTCATCGGTTCTCGGCTTGATTATCGTAACACTCTCTTTTCTGGCCTTCACACTAAAACAATCAATAAATTGCAGTACATCCAGAATTCAGCAGCAAAGCATCACACATCACTCCTGTCCTGCTCAGGTTACACTGGTTACCTGTCTCATATCACATCCAATATAAAGTTCTCCTTATCACTTTCAAAGCCCTACATGGTCTTGCCCCCTCATACACTGCTGATCTTATCCGTCTCTACACTCCATCACGCTCTCTCAGGTCATCTGATACTGGCCTGTTATTCACACCACGTTACAAGCTGTCCTCACTCAGTGGTAGGGCTTTCTGCACAGTAGCCCCTACACTGTGGACCTCCATCCCACAATCCCTCTGTAATCTTACCTCTGTACAAGAGTTTAAAGATCAACTCAAAACTTCTCTTTGCCCAATGTTTCTGTGACTCTTAATGTTTCTGTGACTCTTAATGTTTCTGTGCCTTTTTATTTAATTTATTTTTGCTGTGTTGAGCTGTGTGTTGTAAAGCGACCTTGAGTGTGTAGAAAGGCTCTATAAAAAATAAACTTCTTCTTCTTCTTCTTCTTCTTCTTCTTCTTCTTCTTCTTGGTCTCATTATGAAGCCAAATCGACAAAAGTGACTCCACACGTCAGCCACAAATTCTTGAAATGTTTATTCTGAGTGCAAATTAATTTCTAATGAGAGTAAAAGTACACATGAAAACATGGATGCTTAACTCTTGACTTAATCAGGCAAAAAGGAACATCTTTCAACAGTTATTATACTGCTGCAGTAGGAATATTTTTCAAATTGTCATTTTTTTCCAAAGAAAAATAACAGGCACAAGCCGCACAACTGTAATTCAAACGAGAATTATATCTATGATGAAGCAGAAAGCAGTGTGTACATCTGTATAAATATATTGTTAGTGTTCAATCTAATATACATGCTAACTGCTGATCTACAGATCTACAGTCACTGTTTAAACCTTAAGAGCCATATTTAAAGATGAGAAGGCATTAAATGTTGCCTGAAATCCAATCATTTAAAGATCAGCTGCAGGGGTAATATTAAGCTACCAAAACTACCAGTGATGGAATCACGATGTGAACTACAGAAACTACCAAATTTAAACTGGAAATTGCATTAATGTGACCAGCCTAATCTCAGCTAGCCAAAGAGTAGCGAATGATCTGAGTTATCTAATGACAAAATACCAGAGGAGGCAGGTGTGTATATACAAGAGAAATAAAACCTACAATGAACTAAGTTGTACTTACTTTGTGAGTTTTGTCTCTGAAATAGTTGCTCCTCTCACAAACACTCGAACAGAGTCACTCAATTCCAGTACTGCGGCTGTGCGTGAGCGTAAAGTTACACGTATTCCTAACTTTTAACTGGAGGTTGTGACTTTAATGGAATTAAATTCTCAAACAAAACAATTATACATATGTTTGATAACAGCTCATACCCTGTAGTAGTTTACAGAAACTCCATTTCACTAAGTTTTTCGAAACAAACAAAACTATTCACATGCTGTGAACTAAATATTTAAAAGTCCCTATAACTATATAAAGTCCATTTTAAAATTTTGAACGGAGTAAATCCATCCAGTGAATTCTTACAAGAAAGATTTGGAAGTGAATCCAATAAATGTGTATTTTGTGGCAATAGTGAAACTACTGATAATGATCAGTAGTTTCACTATTGCCACAAAATACACATTTATTTGTCCATTGTAGGTATGCAGATGCTTTATCGCTTGATATTGAAGATGAACTTCACCCAAAGGTTCCTCACCTTAGAAACTTTCTCAAAAGGACATTATCTGTGGACTTGTTATGAACAATAACAAAGACGACTTTCTGATTAATAACATCCTTATTCTGGGGAAATTTTATATACACAAATCAAAGTACTTGAAAGTGAAACGTAGATTTTCTGTATTTCATGATGAATTTATTTCTTATACAAAAGCTCATAAAGTGATGAAAAATAAAACTGCAATAAATCTTTATAGCATAATTGTTAGAGTTTCCTCTCGTTCTCTGAGTTGCTCGCTAGGCGAGCAACTGGCTCGAACACTTCCGCATTCCATTCTCTGCACCACCGTTGAGGAAGCTCCCTATTCATGAACTCCTGTTTTGTTTACTTTGCCATGTGTTTTTGTTTTTGTTTTATGTCATGTCTCCGCCCCCAGTCTTTAATTGGTTTTCTGCTCCCTGGTTTACGTCATGTCTCCGCCCCGTTCACTGATAGGTTTTCCGTTTATTGTTTGATTATGAGTTTCAGGTTTTTGTGTTTTATCTCGTTTGTTTTTGATTACCCTCTTTATTTAAACCTCTTCCTGTTCCCGTTTCCGTTTCCTTGTGGAGTATTAAGGATAAATAAATGTATAACCAAATGGATGAAAGGATATGAACGAAGATTCTGTGCTTTTGCTCACGTTTCCTAAACCATGGACCCTTACACGGATATTCGTTTGGATTTGTACCTCGCTTTCTTTGGATTACTATTTTGCTAACTTTGGATTAATGCCCTGCCTTTTGGATTTATGTTGTTCTGTGGGTATATTACCAAGAGGATTATTGTTTGTTTCCCTTTTGCCTCCCAGGATTTTGTGTTCCCCTGGCCATATACTTTTGGTTTTGTGACTGTTCTGTTTCTTTTGAATGTTCTGAATAAACCTCCTTATTTCCCCAGCGAATGCATCCTGTCTTCCCCGTGATTTTGTAACAATAATAGAAGGATATGATTTACAAAATAAAACCCCCAGCCCCTTACATTAATTAATTAATTTATTAATTCATTCATTTATTTATCTTTTTTTCAGTTTGTGTTGATTTGTCCTTTTCTGCACCTGATCCTACTGTTATAATGTAAAGAATGTATTGTTGTTGCTGTGTTGTTTGTACATGACAAACTGTTCAATTAATGGGGAAAAAGCTGAGTCAGTTAGCTGTGATTGGGACTCCTGACATCAGTGTAATTCCTGAGGTATGAGGCGTGTCTCCTGTTTGAATAAGTGTGCAGACTGTAGCTGAATTAAAAAGATGGAATGATTGGTGTTTAATGATGAACACATTGTGTAACAGTGCTGAGACAGCAGAGTATTAATTATTGCTGATATTTCTGTTGTAATTCTAGAATGATGGAGGGAAAGAGATCAGACTCACCAGAACCCAGCTGTGTGTCCATGAAGAGTGACGCGTCAATGGGACGTCCAATTACCTTCAGAGACAGAGTCAGTTCTCCTGATGTGAGGTCAGTATAGTGAGGTGTTTTACAGCAGTGTTCCACCTGATCAAACTCACTGGTCTCATTATGAAGCCCTTCATGAGCTTTATCAGGTGTTGAAGCAGTAAAACACTAAACTGTGCAGTGCTGCAGCTCTCGGACTGGCAGTGAGGAAAACTGCTTTAAGAGTTCAGTTCAGCCTGCAGTCCCTGAGCTGGAGGGTCTGTGGTGCTACACAACAACATTTACACCTGGGACATTAATGACTATACAGCTATTTTTTTCATTCATTCAAACATTTGTTTCTAAACATGTTACTGTCAGTGAGGAAATCCTGAACTCAGTGTATTGTGTTAAGAGGATAGTGTTAAATATCTGTCTCTGTATTTATTAGTGTGTGTTGTACAGCTATGAAAACATATAGTCCATATTACATCATGTGTTTTGTTTGTTCACAGACCACAAAAGAAGAAATCAAACATCAGCAGAAATCAGTTGGACTCCATATTCAAGGTGTGTGTCTTTTTAATGTGTGTAACTTGTGTGTGAGCAGGTTGCAGGTTTTTTATTTAAGATAATGACAATTTACAGGTTAATGGATGTGCAGCTGCATTATGGGTAATCAGACAGAATTTCAGTTGTAACTGTGGTAATAGAAAGAGACTTTTCTTCTTTTGATAAAATAAAAGCATCTCTCACTGTTTAACATTCTAATATTTAGATCTGTTCCTGTGTGTTTCTAACCAGGAGCTGGAACACAAAGTCATCAGTCTGATAAAGAATGAGCTGAAGAGGTTTAGGAAGCTCCTGAGTCCAGATTACCCAGCATGCACTGAGAGGGAGGTGGAGGATGAGGAGGATCTGCACAGTGTCAGAGAGAGAGCGCTGAAGATCACACTGCACGTCCTGAAGAACATGAAGCACACAGCTCTCGCTAACACACTGCACAACAGTAAGAGCTCTGAGTCATGGCTTTATTCCATCAGGTTCACTTTAGAGAGAGGAAATAGTTTTAGATATGAACACTTTTAGTTTGAAGTTTGAGTTTAGTATCATGTACATCTGGTGCTTTTCTGTTCTGTTCGTGGTCCAGCTTGTGGTTTCTCTGTTCAGTGGTCCTGTTCCTTCAATAATATTTAGTACATGAATCAGGAATGAACAGCAGCATTTGAAAGAACATTACATTTTATATTATGCTCAGTGATTTTACATTAAAACTGTTATTACTTTGTTTATTAGAGTCTGTGACCTCTGTGTATCAGACAAAGCTGAAATCCAACCTGAGAGAGAAGTTTAAAAGAATTAATGAAGGAATCTCACAGCATGGAAGCTCAGCTCTTCTGAATGAGATCTACACAGAGCTCCACATCACAGAGGGTTGGAGTGGAGACGTCAATAATGAACATGAGGTGAGACAGATTGAGACAGCGTCCAGGAGACCAGCAACACAGGAGACACCCATCAAATGTGACGAGCTCTTTAAAGACAAGTCCATCAGAAGTGTGCTGACTAAAGGAGTTGCTGGAATTGGAAAAACAGTCTCTGTGCAGAAGTTCATTCTGGACTGGGCTGAAGGAAAAGCAAATCAGGATGTCAACTTCATGTTTCCACTTCCCTTTAGAGAGCTGAATCTGATGAAGCAGGAACATCTCAGTCTGATGAATCTTCTTCATCACTTTCTCCCAGAAATTAGAAACTAGAGTTAATAGACTGTGAATCCTACAAAGTGGTGTTGATCTTTGATGGTCTGGACAAGTATCGACTTCCTCTAAATTTCCAGAAGAATGAGAGATTGTGTGATGTGACAGAGTCAGCCTCAGTGGATGTGTTGCTGACAAACCTCATCAAGGGGAACCTGCTTCCCTCTGCTCTCCTCTGGATAACCTCTCGACCAGCAGCAGCCAATCAGATCCCTCCTGAGTGTGTAGACCAGGTAACAGAGGTACGAGGGTTTAGTGATCCTCAGAAAGAGGAGTACTTCAGGAAGAGGATCAGTGATCAGAGCCTGGCCAATAAAATCATCTCACACATGAAGTCTTCAAGAAGCCTCTACATCATGTGCCACATCCCAGTCTTCTGCTGGATCTCATCCACTGTTCTAGAGAGAATGTCGGGTGGAGCAGAGAGTGGAGAGATCCCCAAGACTCTGACTCAAATGTTCACACACTTTCTGATCTTTCAGATCAAACACAAGGACCAAAAGTACCATCAGAAATGTGACCCTGATCCTCAGCAGACCAGAAAGAGTATCCTGGCACTGGGAAATCTGGCTTTCCAACAGCTGGAGAAAGGAAACCCGATCTTCTATGAGGAAGACCTGAGCGAGTGTGGCATTGATGTGACAGAAGTGTCAGTGTACTCAGGAGTGTGTACCCAAATTTTCAGAGAGGAGTTTTGGCTTCACCTGGGGAAGGTGTTCAGCTTTGTACATCTGAGTGTTCAGGAGTTTCTGGCTGCTTTATACACATTTCTCTGCTTTATTTTTAGAAAGACAAATGTGTTAGTGGAGCAAAGCACTGGACTTTTTAATTTCTTCAGAAATCCAACCATGTCTGATGTCCTCAGGAGTGTAGTGGACAAGGCCTTACAGAGTGAGAATGGACACCTGGACCTGTTCCTCCGCTTCCTTCTGGGTCTCTCACTGGAGTCCAATCAGACTCTCTTATGAGGCTTAATGCCACAGACAGGAAGCAGCTCTCACAGCAAACAGGAAACAGTCGAGTACATCAAGGAGAAGATCAGGGAGAATCCATCTCCAGAGAAATCCATCAATCTGTTCCACTGTCTGAATGAACTGAATGATCATTCTCTAGTGCAGGAAGTACAAACTTACCTGAACAGAGGAGGTGACAGTCGTCTCAGTGGAACCAGACTCTCTCCTGCTCAGTGGTCAGCTCTGGTGTTTGTGTTACTGAACTCGGAACAGGAGCTGGATGTGTTTGAGGAAATATGACCCATCTGAGGAATGTCTTCTGAAGCTGCTGCCAGTAGTCAAAGCCTCCAGAAAAGCTGTGTGAGTATTTTTATTTATAAATGTACAGTAGGATTAGCAGATGACTTCTAAAAACTTTTAATCAAACCATCATGCTAGAACTCATGATGTCATTATAGTACTATCTCTCTCTCTCTCTCTCTCTCTCTCTCTCTCTCTCCATATATACTTACAGGGGCCCCTGACTTTTTTTATTATTATTATTATTATTTAGTTATTTTCAAAACAAATAGTATTATTGTATTAAAGGGGGTGGGGGGATAAATGAAGTGCAGTTGTTCTCCTCATCCTTTAACATATTCTCTAACAGCCAACATCATTGAGAAACCTTTCTTGAAGGATTATTTCCCCCCTTTTTAGTTATGTTCTGTAAATATAGATTTACAAGCTGTTGCTCTAAATAACTATGATTCGGGCAACGTGTACTTGATAAACTTGGCCACACGAGGGCAGTCAAGATCCATCCACAACAACACGCAGCGGTGTCGGAAACTCTCTTTATATTAATTTATTCACAAACCTTGATTCTTTCTTCTATTATGTCTTCGATTTTATTATTATTATCATTATTATTATTATTATTATTATTAGTAGTAGTAGTAGTAGTAGTAGTAGTAGTAATAGTAGTAGTAGTAGTAGTAGTAGTTATAGTAGTAGTAGTAGGATTAGCAGATGACTTCTAAAAACTTTTAATCAAACCATCATGCTAGAACTCATGATGTCATTATGTCATTATAGTGCTCTGTCTCTCGCTCTCTCGCTCTCTCCATATGTACTTTTTTTTTT